>OY723272.1:1171495-1230295 GCA_963210315.1 Rhynchopus euleeides
TATTCTGATGAGATGTGGTGAACGTGCGTGGCATCAGGGCTTTGGGTTGGAAAACATAAAATACTGGGTTGAAGGTATGAGAGTGTGGTGTCGCACAGAACGTGAATATGATTGTATTCTTCGTTGGATCAGCAGTGGAACCCCAAGAAACCTGGCAGGTGCAGGTTGGGAGATAGGCAACGGGGATGAAGGGGGTTCAACGGTTTACTGGAGTATTTTCGGCGAATGTTCCTTCGCTTCTGAACCCCAAACACACCCGGATCATTTTTCATTTCTCTCTTTTTGTGGGCTCCAGAGTTCTACAATCACAAGAGCTTACCTTAATCTGTCTTGCTTAATTTTGGCGCACGGGGGGGTGTGTGCCAAACACGGTTGCGCACACAGACACGGCACAAAGGCAACACCTGAGCAACGGCGAGAGAGGAGAGGTCGGCGAGAACTGAGGGGGGTGGGGGGGGGGTTTTTTTTTGTGCGGCCTGTGTGGTTGTCTTCGTCGTTTGTCTTCTTCGACCGGACATCCCCTTCTTCTGGAGACACCGATCTACACCATGAACCTCGAGCTGATGCTGGAGCTTTCGGGAGCCTCTGCGAGTGGGTGGCCACGCTTTTTTTGGTGGACGCACCCAAAAGAAAATAAAGAAATAGAAAAAACCCGGGGGTAGGGGTGGGGGTCACAGGGTGAGAGGCTTTTCCTCTTCCCTTCACCATCACCCCACTCCCACACCTACCCCCCCGACAGGATACAACATATCAAGAAAGATATCACAGCAAAAGGTGACACAGTGCCTGAAAGCTAAAGACCGTCTGCAACACATGCAGTGCACAGCAGAGAGATGCCCCCATCTCCCGGGGGGGAGATGACCCCCCACCCTGGCGGGATATCAAACCCGCGAGGGAGACCTCCCCCGCGGGATATCCCACCGGGATATCCCGTTTCCATATCCCACAAAATCCTGGCCACCGTGCAGGCATGAAGAGTGCTTTGTTCGGGAAGGGGTGGGGTGGGGGGCGGGCGTGCCCACTGGAGACGGGGTGGGGGGAACTGTGTGTGGTACAAATCTGAAGGGAGGAGAAGAGCCCGAAAGGGCGTTCGTCGATTGGCGAGAACACCCCCTCACACCCCCCTCCCCGCCACTGAAACTTCCACATGCATCGGAGAAGCGGTATCTTCACAACTGTTAAAGCACCTGGCATACCGAACACATGCTCCGTTCGTGCGAACAAAATAACACATTCCCAAGCAAGATATTGGTCACCCACATTGCATACGCTGAGTATATTGTTTTACTGGACATACAGTTAAGAATTTGGCCTGCGACAGCCGCCCGTATTTTGTTTTGCTTCGCATTGTCGATAAACACCCCGAGCACACCCCGACCTGTCCACACCATGGACATGAGGGGGATGTGCCCCAGCATTCTTGACTCGAGAAAGAGACAAAACCGTTGCGTGGTATCTGGCCTTCATGTTGACGGAGGAAAACTATATGTGCCGTCTTGGATGGATCTTCACGTAGGAGGTGCCACCTTATAACTTTCTCTTCTGCACCTGCCGGCTCGGGTAATGCGGTGACGCTTCGACACACACAAAATTTACAACCCCCTCGTCCGGCGAAGAAAGGGGTGTTGTGCCGAGCACGGTTTGGCAGAACTGAATAGAGGAAAGCTGTCGGTTGCTTGGCGCGTGAGGTTGACGAGAGAAAAAAAGAATATACGGCACATAAAGATTCCCTCACATTCAGGCCCCCCCCCCCCTCCGCCAAAACTATCAAAAAAGAACAAAACATTTGCACAGGAAGCGGTGCGTGAGAAGCTTTATTTTGGGAAAGGACCGGGGTGGAGGAGAGGGCTTGGTTTTGGCTTCGGCAGTTGTATATGGCCTCGTCTATAAACCCCCCCCCCCCCAAAACCGACTTTTTAGCCATTTTTTCAGGTTTTCCCAAAAATTTCGGCCACTGACCTCAACTGGGCCCCCAACAAACACTCGAAAACAGTTTTTCGATGATTGGTGGGGGTTGGAGACACAGAGAGGACGTGAAAACTGCACACCGTTGGGGTATTTTTGGGTGAAATGAAGGCCGGAAAACGGTTTGCTCAGTACACCAGAAACAGCCTGTCACACAGATTGGCACAACTAGCACTGCGTTTTGGGCTGCACGACTCTTCGTTGCGTCCTGTGGGATCATCTCGGCTTGCTATGATTGGGGGACTGCCGGGTACTCTTGCCCTGATCAGTTGCTGCGAAAATCAACAAGAGAAACCTCTCCCTGTGGTGCCTCATACAGGCTACTACGCTCGTCGTGGCGATTAATGGCCACAGGAGAAGAGAGGGTAATCATGAAGCTAGCTCAGGAAACCTTCTGGTGCTGGTGCGTCTTCTCTTCCCAAGAAGAAGTGCAGAAGGGACACAATCGTGTGCAGCAGGGAGTCGCTGCCAAGTCGGAGGGAGGCGTGTTTCTCGGCTCCATGCAGTTTCGGCAGGGCACTAGCCAATCACTACTAGCCAAGCAACTCAACAAACCGAAAGAGTCGTGACACACACAGACATAGTCTTGGATCAATGACTCGAAAATTTCACGATTTGAGTGCCACATCGGCACCCTTCTCGCAAGTATACAACCATGAAGAGACATCCAGCTGCCCAGCTTCTTCAAACGAACGCCAATTGGGAGACCGGGTGTCCATCAGAAACGACGATCGCCTTGGGGGATTTCACTTCCCGGAGGGCGTGCTGTTTCAAAAAATCAACGACTGGACAGGGAGAAGGCAATTCTGGGCAATTCCGAGCAACTCCGGGCCCTGTAAGTGCAGCAAGAGGTGCCACATCGGCTGCACCTCTGCAGGGGCGATTTTTTGCGCATTTCCCAACCCTCTGAAAAGGGAGGGAAATTGCACAGAAATCTGAACTTTGGCCTCGCAGGGCCCCGAGAACCCCCCACGAACACCCCCCATGTGTCCCCGATATCATGTCTCAGGGGTTTCGTGAGGCAGATGCTCGAATTTTCAGAAAAACCTGAAAAAATGGCTAAAAAGTCGGTTTTGGGGGGGGGGGGGTTTTATAGACGGTCCCATATGTTGCTTGTGCACGTGGCAGGGAAAAACCAAGTCCTCCTCACAACACCACCAGGTCAGTTGCGCGAGCAGGCAGGGATTCACGGGGTGCAAGGCAGGGTTGTGTGGGGTGTGCAGGAAGGAGGCTCAAATATCATAGAGGCAATCGAGAGAGCAAGAAGGAATATAAGGGCTTTCTCATAACAGCGTCGGGCATATATTTCACACATTTTTCCCCCCAACTCCGAAGACAATACCAAAGGAAGATGATTTTCGCGGAAACAGCACGCACTTCTCGAATCGCATCAATGTGTCTAGACAGCAACATCACTGTATACAGACCCCGGGGGGAGAAAGGGCGGTTGGTGGAAGCAAAAATGGGGTACACCCCGGGGGCACATCCATTGAGGCCCACCCACCTCCTCACCCTCCCCCCCTCCCCCCCACCCACTCTGGGGATTGTTACTGCATTTGTTGCAAATATCATCATCCAACCTTGGGGGTTCTGTTTCTCCGGGCTTCATAGCTTTATCGCTGGGCCATCTTCCTCAAGGCCCATGCCACCACTTTTGCATATCCCCTGCCCCCCAATGCGCAGATTGCAGAGGCACGTCTGTAGATCGGATGGGATACACCAGCATCGTGTGGCTTAACCCTTTAGGGACCAACCACGCATATATGCGTGGAAAATGCAAAAAAATTGGGGTTGGGAGGTAAGTTCCTTTGGATGTCACCTTTTTGAAGATTTCTTTTTATGGTGAAAAGGGCCGGTGAAAAACATTCCACGAACATGCGTGTTTGGACATGCTGGTTTACAGAATTCATGTTCCCACAGGAGGGGAAAACACGAAAATTCGAGAATTCTGGTTTTGGGCTATTTTTTGGGAAAACGAGAAAAAAATGTCAAGACCAAGTAACATGTTGCGAACTTGAACTTTTTGATCAATTTTTTTTCCTGGAATTGTTCTGGGCTGAATCTGTCCGAAATTCGCCGTTTCGCACGGATTCGTGAGGCTGAAAGTGGCCCGGTGGGGGTGACGACACCCAGACCCCATGACCAGGAATGCTAATTAACCAGGGACTTGGCTGTCCCGTTTGTCAAGGGAGGGAAATATTTGTGTTCAACAACTCTGGCAGTCTCGAACATGGCACGAACAGCGCATTTCACGACAACAAATTTTTTGAAAAAAGACGTTGTTCCGTCCCACTGGACTGCAGAAGTCAAGTTGGCCCCCCTCACCCACACCGACCACCCACCTATATAGGCCCCCTATATAGCCTGCATATACGTACCCTGGAAAACCCTCGAAAATCTTTGGTTTTTGCGATCAGCAGTAACATGCTTTGAACTCCACCATTTGGCGATTATTTGGCCACCGAGAGTAGAGTTTTGACCACTGTGATCGAGAAAGCAACAGTGGGCCCTGAATGGGTTCCGGATACACAGTATATTTGGGTTGCCAAGGCCACACGCGATTTTTTCAGGATTTCAGGGTGTTTTCACGGTGTGCACTTTGTCACTGCCGGGGAAATGGAAAAAATATTTTTCCGGGGACTTTGTTTGGTTGTCTTGAATATAATTGCGACAACCGATTTCACCATCAAAAGAAATCTTGAAAAACACCAAAATCCGTCCAACTTACTCACGATCGCGGTGTGAAGCCCGAAACCTCGAAAATTAATTAACCCCCCCGTGGTCCCTAAAGGGTTAATCGGGCCAAGCGTTGCCAATGCCATGCGTTTTTGGTCTGCTCTCTTCAGAGAAAAGCCCTTAGGAATCGTTTGGGGGAGAGAGGGTGGCGGATTTCAAATTATATTCTATCCGAAAATCACTCCAAGCAGAAAACAAGAGGGTGGTAGGATGGTTTCGGAAGCCCGAAGGGGGGCTCTATCCAGAGTTCGAAAGAATATTGCGGGGTATCCTGAAAAGAGTTGAACTAAAAAGAAAGCTTTCGGGAGAAAACGGGGCACCTCATTTGAAGACGCCGTGTCGAAAGCGGGGTAAAGGTGGGCAGACAGGATGCACTGCTGTGTGTTTCAGAAAACCGACTTCTCTCCGGCAGACAATACCCAGCCCCCCCTGAAGAGGTGGAGATGCTGAAACGGGATGACTGGCGGTGATGTCCCGAAGGCCAAATGCCAGGCATACGATGGGGATAAGGGGTAAAGACAAGACCCTCGTGAGTCGTGCCGGACTCCCTTGCCGTCCGCAACAAGACTGTTATGAGGCCGAAAACCCCTTTCCCCATGGCGGCTTCGTTGGGGGCAGGGGGCGGGGGGGGGTGTCTTGATTTCTTTTAGCATGTGGCTGCGGTGAACCCCGAGCCAGCTTTGAAATCATCGCATTTCAATCACAACCCCCACACCGCGCTCTTCAGAAACACGTGTGAGGAAGCAATGGGCAGGGGCACTGAAAACATACAACGCAAACAATCCGCACAGGAGATTTCAAGAAGTTTGCCCAAAAAAAGCAACAGGGCAGTCTCGTGTTTCTGTGGCTGTGTGTGTTGTGCTGACTTTGCTCTGCCTCTCCAAACTGTGCCAGCAACGTGATGCCCTATTTTGCTTGGGCGGCCTCACGTTCCTGCACCTTTTGAGTTGAGACGTCACCATGTGAAATAAGAAATGCGATGCGCGCATACACCGCTTGCTTCGACATGACAAACGAGCTTTGCTGCGGCAAAAAAAATGCCAAACCAGGAAATAGCACACAGGGTAGTGCTCATCGCAGGAAACATTGGGGACGGGGTGGGGGGGGCGTAAGAATCGTCCCGGGTAAAAGAAACTCAGAGAGGGAGGCGGGGTTGGTGGGGTGGGGGGTGTGGGGTGCATGCAAAGGCAATGCAGAAGAAAACCAGGGCAAAATAAAATGGCAGCTGCACCGCACACGGCACGTAGAAGGGCGGCAAAAACATAGCGGCAAAAACAAAGGGGCAGTTGCACCACATCTATTCCTTAGCTTGTTTGGTTATCGACTCTACTAACCTGATGTGCAAGACGACCAGGCAGCGGGCAGCGACGTACACAGCATCATTCGTTGTATTGGCCAGAAACAGCCCGACATTTTCCAACAAGAAGAAATAATGACCCGGGGTGTGTTTGTGCGCACGGAAACTTTGTGTCTGCAAATCAGAAAGGGGAGAGAAGAACCAGCGGGTATTCGTCGATCGCGAGAACACCCCACACGCCTGCTGCGGGTGTGGTGTGTCCTGCATGATCTGCATAGCAAAGTTTCCTGCGTTGTTAGCACAACTCCAAGAAAAAAAAATACAGGTGCTGCAGGAAATCCGGGTTCGCATAAAAAAAAGAAGGGGTTAAAAAAAACAACACCACGCAGTCAAACATCTCCATCCCTCCTCCCAATATTCTTTGCGACACACACCCACACATCCCTCTTTTTGTGGGGCGTTGTGCCACCTCCACACACATTACACACCATACTCCCCCCCCCCCCTCCCACCCCAGAAGAAACACAGCACGTCGCAGGAAGGGGTTCTCTCTACTTGGCTGACCCAGCCATCAGAAACCTACATCGCCACCACCTCGTCCTCCTCCTCCTCGTCACTGGCAACGGAGGTCGACTCCGACGGGACGCGTGCCCTGCTGTACCCCGTGGCGCTGAAGAGGCTGTCGCTCAGCACGATGCTGTCCGACAGGGGGTCCTCCATGTCGTTGCTGCTGGCGTCGTCCTCCTTCCGGATCTCCTCCGGTGCCAGCATCGACACCTGCACGAGCGACTGCGAGTAGGACCACCCGGCAGGCTTCACCATGCTGAGCGGGGGGTAAAACTTGTTCTTCCCCCGGTTTGCGTCGCTGGACTCAACCACCCAGTCATCCAGAGGGCTGGTGCCAGTGCAGTACTTGTAGGTGGACCGCAGGATGTGCAGCAGCCGGCGTGCCTCCTCGGAAGACCCCATCTCAAAGTAGAGGTCGTACTTCTCGCTGGGGATGCGGAACGCAAGCGAACCGCCCTTCATCCAGATGACCTCATTGATGATCGAGACGGGCACACACCGCGTGATGGTGCCGTCTTCCTTGAGGATGTAGAGGGCACGGTCCGAAACCTGGAGGATACGGGAAAGCCGAGTCCCCTTGCTGCAGAACCGGGAGATGCGCCTCTGGTAGTGCACAACCATGCGCCTGTCACCCCTCGTGAGGGGGGCGGCACGGGAGATCTTGGGGTCGTCGCTGCGCAGCTGCAGCTGGAGGCCTGTGTCCACCATTGTGATCGCCCCGTTGACCTCCACAGCACGGTGCTCTGACGGGATGCCGAAGAACTGCGACATTTCTTAGTTTAGGGTGAAGACGAGGTGGGGGAGAGAGCGGGGGGTGGTGTGGGGTGGTCAAAAAAGAAAAACTCGACTCTTTCTTAACTTGCCTCCCAAAAAGAAGGTTGAAGGGGCAGGAGGTGGCAAAAGAGGAGTGGACAAGATGAGCCAAGAGAAGGGGAAACGGCGAAGGTTGTGTGTGTTTGTGTGGCTCCTCTTTAACGCTGAGTGCGGAGAGAGCGGGGGGCGAGAGAGCGGACGGAGGCCTTTGGGTTGGAAATGTTGTGTGTGTGTGGGGGGTGTGAATCAGTTTGACATCAAAGCAAATGTTGCAGTCTCCGGATGAATCTTGGGGTGAATTCAGAACTTCAACTCGCCGAAATCCAGCAGCCGCACGAGGTTGGCTTTCAGGGAGCCGTCGCTTGTTTGACAGTTTCCGACCAGGCCCGACTGGTCTCACTTTCTCTCAGGGATAATTCACCTCGGGGGAATATACCTTCAACCTGCTAAGATCACCATTACCAACCCTCCCTGATACCAGTGGCGTCTCAAACCCATACGTCAGACTCAGACCATATATGCCCGGATTCCGCCTTTTCTCTTCGCATCCGAGCAGAGCAGAATCATGCTCTCTGCTTGCACGACTATTTATTCGGGGGTCGAAGTCGAAGGAGGCACAAGGTTGAGTTACCTTTACTCGATTTTTTTCTGGGAGGGGGGAGGCCTGCCCTGAGGAACAACCACCCCACCAGAATATCATCGGGTACCCTCCCAGCCGTAGCCCTTTCGCCTATACGGCGGGCACCCCCTGTCCGGCGATTGTACAGTGAGGTTTCATAATTATGTTATGTCAGTTCGTCGGAGCCCAACTGAGAATAGAAACCTGTTGCTGCGCCCTCCCTCCCCTCAATCCCCACAGTCCTACGCGCTGCCCGGAAGGGCATAAGCCACCCCACCTGGAAGAACCCAGACCCGCCCCCCTCCACCTGGAAGCGCCACCGCTCGCGGTGGCGCGCGGCGCTCTGCACCTCTGCACTCCTCTGCAGTGGCTGCGGAGGGGGCTGAATGAATCCGGAAAGCTGAATTTCACCCGCTGCTCACCGGCATCACCTCCTCATCTCCTCGTAACCGATTGGGAAGGAAACACGTGCATCTTTTGCGCGACCTGCATCGGAGCTGTGTGATTAAAGATGGGGCAGCCACAACAGGCACGTGCAGAATCTCCCTTCGAAGGAGGCCCCGCGGTTGCGTGTCACTGCACTGATTCTGGGGGCAGGGCCAACGCAGGTGTGCGCAAGGGAGCCGGTGATATCAGAGCGCGTCCAGGGGCTGGGGGGCATGGCACCGCAAGGAGCTTGGTGTTTTCGAAGGTAGAGCTGCCAGCCGCTGACTACCTGAACCGGACAAGCACCACCAGTGCCAGTGTCCCCGCAAGAAGGCGGTGAAGATCTAAACGTCGTGGGCACCATTCAGTGTTGTTGAGACGACTTCCAGCGTGTGGCACAACAAAGCCATGCCTGTTAGAGAAGAACAATTTGCCTTTGCATGCCATGCACACCCTCACTGGAAGAAGCTGCTCGGTGAGAAGGGTTTCTGGCTGTTTCCAAAACCACAAAGAGAGGTGTGGTGTATGTTGGGGGTGACAAGAACCCAGGCAGGCATCTGCTGCCCGAGGCGCAAGGTTCACGACTGGGCAGAAACATCATTGCTACACCTACATCCTGAATAAGCGTTTGCAGCACAGCGCTGTGGGACGGGTGGTAAGAGCGACACGGTTCTGCAGCACGCTCGGGTCGATT
This sequence comes from Rhynchopus euleeides, assembly GCA_963210315.1. Lineage (NCBI taxonomy): Eukaryota > Euglenozoa > Diplonemea > Diplonemida > Diplonemidae > Rhynchopus > Rhynchopus euleeides. The sequence continues at coordinate 1,180,613 of OY723272.1, forward strand.
GCCTCCAACACCTGTGGTGTAGCCCACCCAGACAGAGGCCGGAATGCGCGTCGTGCGAGCTCTTTGGGGGCTTCGCCCCCGAAGGGATATGAGAGGAAGGCGGTCGGCTGGTGCGGCGTGGCGACATGCCGGACCCGCAAGGGCGATGGAGGCGGGCACAGCCCCCCTGGGCGCACCCCCAGTCAGGTGCAGTGGAGACAGACAATGCCACACCGACCCACCTGATGTAACATGGGTTCGGGAAACTGGGCCTTCGCCAAATCAGGTGGCTGCCTCCTTCACTGAGCCACACCTCCTGCCTGAACAGACACGAGGCGTGGCTGGTGGCGCATTCCACACAAAGCGCTGCGAAGGGTTCCCCAACTGAGTAAAACACCCGCACGGTTCGCCTTGCTGGCCAACAGGAGAATTCCGCAGAATGACACCCCGCTTCATTCGTCCCCTGCCTCAAGTTGCGCGTTGCTGTTGGTGTGCTCTAGCATCACACCCAACACCCTGGGACCTCCGGTCTGACCGGGTGACTACGTAGTTCCGATACAACTTTCAGGGGCACCATTTCTTGGGGTTGCATTGGAGAGTCCGATTTTTGAAATATAACCTGTCTCGCAGGCATGGCCACCTGTGTACACACAGTCACAGAGCTTCACCGTTTATACACCACCCCACCCATACATTTGGTGCTGACTAACCGTTCAATGTGATACCAGCGATGTCGGAGCCCTACCTCCTAGACCGCAGCGGTGCCCTATCAGGTGATCCTGCAGCTGTGCACAGTGCAGCAGGGCAACTCCATGGAGAGAACAAACCAGATCCACAAGTATCGTGAGCCCTGTACTTCGGGAATGCCGAAACGGAATGATGCCCTCACTGCATCCCTCCCCTCAGGCGCCCAGTGCTGACTCCAGAATTAGGCGGAAAGAATGACACCCCTTTGGATTGTATCAAGGACCAACGTACACTCTTTGCTGGGGAAAGACTTGATGCAGCCTTTGTTTGGACGAACAGCGCCTAAAGTGCAGGGTACCGAGTGATGACACAAGTCTTTGTTTGCGATAACCTGTCTCAGGTTACGTACGGCTGTTGCAGCCCATGCACGGACACTCATACAGGCGCGCCAGAGAGGGCGGTGCGAGGTGCTTGCACCAGCGGTCTTGAACGGCTGGTGAAAGGGCCTGAGCACACCTGACAATCGGGAATCGGCTCTGATCCATCGGCTCGCACATATGTTGGGCGGCAGGCAGAGGGCCGCAGGGGTTCAAGTATGGAGGCTCAAACTGGCACCTGGAACAGCACTTCACAGGCTATGGGCGGCAGGCGCTCCGGTCACTGAGAGACATGCAGTGGGCTAGGGCACTCCAATGATCCCAAGGCGTGTGGCACAGCTGATCCGCGCACACGCACAGTTGCTGAAGCGAAGGAGGGGACATCTACAGGTCGCAGAATCAACCTGCATCCGCGCCAGTGTGACACCCATAGTACTGCGAGGCGAATCGCTTTTCCGCACTTGAGAGCGGGGCCCAGTGTCCCGTGTTTGTTCGAGCGTGTCACCTCGGTCTGGACAGATCGGCTGAATGCAGTCAGGCAACAGGCATCTACGGGTGGCAGTTGGATGCTGACAACACGCAGTCTGCTGCTCAAACATCAGGGGGCTGGTGAACTCTGGGATGCTGGAGGAAACACAGGCCGCCTTGATGCACTTGAGGAACTCTCGCATGACGGGGTTGGGAATAGCAACGTGTATTCGTAATCCTAAAGGAGCCCTGCCTTGGAAGGCTGCCACCTTCATACGGACTTAGTACGCCTCTGCCCAGTTCCCCGACACCTTCACCATGACCCTCGCTGACTTCGACGCCTTCCTCAAGCGGGACGACCACATCGGGAATACCCTCCGGCTCGATGAGGCCCTCTCGCGCGATTTACAGTGAAATCATCGTTAGAGGGCACCAGCTGCAGGTAGCGGGACACTGCCAGTAACAAACAGACTTCGAATGCCTGCGGTCTGCGGACTAGCTGGCTGCGTCACAAGAGGGCAGCTGTCACCCTCGACTGCGACCTGGAGAAGGATTCGGCTCGGAAGGGCGCCCCCCGAAGTTCACCCCTGGCTCCAAACCGCCTCGATAATGCCGCCGCCGGTGCATGGGGCGCAGAACACCATCTCGACATCATTGGCATTCAACTGCACCATGGTCTTCGGGACACTGACCAAGGCCCGCCACGGACAACTCTCCCGCAAGTCCTGCGACACTGACGGGCCTCCAGCACATGCAGCTCCCGGATGGCACACCCTGGCACACGGGGCAGTACAATACCTCGGGAAGCGACGCCTACCTCACTGGTGGATTGAGGTGCATGCGGCGCATCGGCAGCATGCATGCAGGAACATCGGCTGGGACACGTTGCGTTAGCCTGCATGACGGAGGTGGACCCGAATTAATGCATGCGGACAACATCTACACCCCTCGCGCACAATGCAGGCGATCCACTGCACTGCCCTGACCACAGCACAGGGAAGCTCCTGGCAGTACACCTGCACAACCTCGACCCGACTTCAAAGTCGGGAGTGTGGACGGGTAACGAGCGCGTTGATCAAGTTTATCAGCCTCCCTGCCGCCGCCTACTCGGCATCACCGGGGGTGGGTGGCAGCTGCACCAGGCACGAGCACTGGGAGCCCTCGAAGGCCAGGGGCGCAGACCCCAGGCGGCTCTGTATCCGACTCTGCGCCAATGGCAGCAGTGCTTCCTACTACCACTGACTGCCAAATGCGTGTACAAGCCCTCTTCCGATGCGGCCACAACGCGTTTCACTGCAAGTGCAGAGAAGTGCACTGGTGGCGCGTGGCTCGGTTGCAAAGTCGCGAGTGTGAGTACAATGGAGGACTTGGTGTGTTGTGTCACCTGGACTCATACCTGTGGGCAGGCAATACAAGGCAAGGCTGTGAGTACAGCAGTGACAGCGAAGCCATACAAAGCTGCAAGGGCAAGGGCGGCTGACAAGACTTGCCTGACGGGCACAGTGGGAACCGCTGATGTGAGCCCCGGCTGGTTTGCTAACGTGGTAGCGGTTCTGCAAAAGGCCCCCACTCGGAGAGGCGTGATGAAGCACAGCCAACAATCGTTCAAATCGATCAAAAAGATGCTGATGAGGAGCGCTGACGAAGTCAGTGATACCAGGAATCAGAGTGAGCACGAATGCGTGCCACCATCAGCAACGCTACACAGCCGCCGGGATGCCTGGTCTCAACCCTGCGCATACAGGCACCCTGTGCTGGCTGCGCGTGAGACTCGGAGTTGACGCAACAAGACGCAAAAACGACGTGCATCCAAAGGCTGACGGACACCCGATAACCCACGACTAAACAAGCGTCCCACCGGGTGAATTTCAAATGCCCGCAGATGCAAAAGGTTGCACAGAATGACGCCCGCCAGCAAAGTACGAACCAGCTGCTGAGAACCCATACCCAGGGCCTGTGCCCATCTATCGTTGTATCCCACACCATAAGCTAAGGACGATAATAGGAGTAAATAGGGCCATCCGCCCACACTGTATGCCTCTAATAAACGCCATTATTATGACCCGTACCCGTGACCGTAACCGTAACCGTAACCGTACCGACCGGAACCAGTGACCCGTTAATCATTAACCGTTACCCGTAACCTGACCGTAATATTAGAGGCCCCTGTACCCTCCATGTGGACATGTGTCGCACTGCACTCACTCCTTGCATACAGACGTTCAGATTAAGTGTCGGCTCCCTCAGGTCACCGGTGTCTGATGTGCCGCAGATAAGGGCATGAGTGGGAAGGCTGCCTGGTCTGCCTTCCTTCCGAAGGCCACGCAGGCCAGACATGCCCGTTAATTCAGGCGATGGTATGTCGCGGAGGCGGACTCATCCTCCCAAGCCGGCAAGGCCTCGACACATGATGCCGGCTGACGGAGGACCACGCCAGATCGCACCGCAGTGCCCAGCTTCTTCTCGAGGAGCCTCTGCCGCGTGGCCCTGACCGCGAAGTCCCTGTTCCAAATACCTGCGGAGGTTGCATCACTCGATGCATTTCGTGCTGGTGCCTTCCCTCCACCCCTCCTTCGGAGGGGTCAACACAGGCGAGGGTCAGTTGCCGACCCTGCAAGTTCCAAGTGATTTAGGATCTTGCCTGTGCAGAAGCGTGGCACTGCGCGCTACTTATTGAGGCTGATCCCAACAAGCAGGATGCGATCATCGCCTCACTGAGAGTGCAGCGCAATGTGCGCAACGAGGAGCCGTTGGACCCGTCGCCGCGGTGTGGACACTGTCTCTACCTTGCGCCCGCGTTGGAGGTACTTCAGAGGATGAACGAGGCCCGGTTCTCCAGGACAAACCGTGCTCGCGGTCCTGCCCAGCTGCATGGGCAGCGCATCTGCTGACATACAAGTCGTTTGTAGAGAACGCTTCGGCCCCGAAGGGGAACAGGTGACCTTTCGAAACACATGGGCCGCGGAGAACCTGCTCATGCCATGCAACGAAAGAAAGCCGCCTGAAGGCAGAACCCGCCCAGGAGGATGCGCCAGGTCGCACCGACAGATATCGCGCACGGGCCGCAACAACACGGGCTCTGCTCAAAAGCACAACAAAGTGAGTGCCTCACCGAACACGTCGACACAGCCAAGGCCCACTACGCAGCAGAAACACCAACACCTCAAGAACCATCACAGACAGACACAGACGACACAGACATGGGGAAGAGAAGCGAGACGGAAGGTGAAAAGGTGGGTTGGGGGGGGGGGTACAGAGTAGAATGTAGAATTGATTAGTTGAGGGGGGGGGGGAGGGGTGGCCAGGCATCGGGCAAAAAAATGAAATTCGTACTCTTTCCGCTGCAAGGTTTAACCACCCTGTCCCGGCAGCTATAAAGAATCAATGAGAACAGCTTTTCATTGAGCGTGCACTTGTGCCTCAAGGCCCTGCAGGCCCTATGGAGGGCATTAAAGTGACAATCCTCAAGATTCCGTCATACGGGTGAGCGGTGAGGTTTAGACTGCATTTTCTTTCGTTCTGCCCCCCCTCCCCCCCTCCACAGGCGCGGCGGGCGTGCCAACAGGCGTTGAGTGGGGCAACCGCGTGCATTCTAGCCGATGCGTGTTGCATCACAGCTTGGCACTCGCAGGCCCACCAAGCCTTCAATGCACGCACCTCCCTGCCTGGCTGCTCTCCTGGGCTGCTTGCCGCCGCCCAAAAGAAGGGATCGGTGTGAATATTCAGTGTTCTGTGTCGGGGGTGTGGGAGGACGAATCCCTTGGTGTGCCTGTTTGATTTGGGCGAGTTGTGGGAGGACGCTCTTTCTTTTCCAGCAGAGCAGCCGGCTCCCAAATGGCACGTGCATCAACAGCGCGGGGATTCGACATTCCCTATTCTGATGAGATGTGGTGAACGTGCGTGGCATCAGGGCTTTGGGTTGGAAAACATAAAATACTGGGTTGAAGGTATGAGAGTGTGGTGTCGCACAGAACGTGAATATGATTGTATTCTTCGTTGGATCAGCAGTGGAACCCCAAGAAACCTGGCAGGTGCAGGTTGGGAGATAGGCAACGGGGATGAAGGGGGTTCAACGGTTTACTGGAGTATTTTCGGCGAATGTTCCTTCGCTTCTGAACCCCAAACACACCCGGATCATTTTTCATTTCTCTCTTTTTGTGGGCTCCAGAGTTCTACAATCACAAGAGCTTACCTTAATCTGTCTTGCTTAATTTTGGCGCACGGGGGGGTGTGTGCCAAACACGGTTGCGCACACAGACACGGCACAAAGGCAACACCTGAGCAACGGCGAGAGAGGAGAGGTCGGCGAGAACTGAGGGGGGTGGGGGGGGGGTTTTTTTTTGTGCGGCCTGTGTGGTTGTCTTCGTCGTTTGTCTTCTTCGACCGGACATCCCCTTCTTCTGGAGACACCGATCTACACCATGAACCTCGAGCTGATGCTGGAGCTTTCGGGAGCCTCTGCGAGTGGGTGGCCACGCTTTTTTTGGTGGACGCACCCAAAAGAAAATAAAGAAATAGAAAAAACCCGGGGGTAGGGGTGGGGGTCACAGGGTGAGAGGCTTTTCCTCTTCCCTTCACCATCACCCCACTCCCACACCTACCCCCCCGACAGGATACAACATATCAAGAAAGATATCACAGCAAAAGGTGACACAGTGCCTGAAAGCTAAAGACCGTCTGCAACACATGCAGTGCACAGCAGAGAGATGCCCCCATCTCCCGGGGGGGAGATGACCCCCCACCCTGGCGGGATATCAAACCCGCGAGGGAGACCTCCCCCGCGGGATATCCCACCGGGATATCCCGTTTCCATATCCCACAAAATCCTGGCCACCGTGCAGGCATGAAGAGTGCTTTGTTCGGGAAGGGGTGGGGTGGGGGGCGGGCGTGCCCACTGGAGACGGGGTGGGGGGAACTGTGTGTGGTACAAATCTGAAGGGAGGAGAAGAGCCCGAAAGGGCGTTCGTCGATTGGCGAGAACACCCCCTCACACCCCCCTCCCCGCCACTGAAACTTCCACATGCATCGGAGAAGCGGTATCTTCACAACTGTTAAAGCACCTGGCATACCGAACACATGCTCCGTTCGTGCGAACAAAATAACACATTCCCAAGCAAGATATTGGTCACCCACATTGCATACGCTGAGTATATTGTTTTACTGGACATACAGTTAAGAATTTGGCCTGCGACAGCCGCCCGTATTTTGTTTTGCTTCGCATTGTCGATAAACACCCCGAGCACACCCCGACCTGTCCACACCATGGACATGAGGGGGATGTGCCCCAGCATTCTTGACTCGAGAAAGAGACAAAACCGTTGCGTGGTATCTGGCCTTCATGTTGACGGAGGAAAACTATATGTGCCGTCTTGGATGGATCTTCACGTAGGAGGTGCCACCTTATAACTTTCTCTTCTGCACCTGCCGGCTCGGGTAATGCGGTGACGCTTCGACACACACAAAATTTACAACCCCCTCGTCCGGCGAAGAAAGGGGTGTTGTGCCGAGCACGGTTTGGCAGAACTGAATAGAGGAAAGCTGTCGGTTGCTTGGCGCGTGAGGTTGACGAGAGAAAAAAAGAATATACGGCACATAAAGATTCCCTCACATTCAGGCCCCCCCCCCCCCCTCCGCCAAAACTATCAAAAAAGAACAAAACATTTGCACAGGAAGCGGTGCGTGAGAAGCTTTATTTTGGGAAAGGACCGGGGTGGAGGAGAGGGCTTGGTTTTGGCTTCGGCAGTTGTATATGGCCTCGTCTATAAACCCCCCCCCCCCCAAAACCGACTTTTTAGCCATTTTTTCAGGTTTTCCCAAAAATTTCGGCCACTGACCTCAACTGGGCCCCCAACAAACACTCGAAAACAGTTTTTCGATGATTGGTGGGGGTTGGAGACACAGAGAGGACGTGAAAACTGCACACCGTTGGGGTATTTTTGGGTGAAATGAAGGCCGGAAAACGGTTTGCTCAGTACACCAGAAACAGCCTGTCACACAGATTGGCACAACTAGCACTGCGTTTTGGGCTGCACGACTCTTCGTTGCGTCCTGTGGGATCATCTCGGCTTGCTATGATTGGGGGACTGCCGGGTACTCTTGCCCTGATCAGTTGCTGCGAAAATCAACAAGAGAAACCTCTCCCTGTGGTGCCTCATACAGGCTACTACGCTCGTCGTGGCGATTAATGGCCACAGGAGAAGAGAGGGTAATCATGAAGCTAGCTCAGGAAACCTTCTGGTGCTGGTGCGTCTTCTCTTCCCAAGAAGAAGTGCAGAAGGGACACAATCGTGTGCAGCAGGGAGTCGCTGCCAAGTCGGAGGGAGGCGTGTTTCTCGGCTCCATGCAGTTTCGGCAGGGCACTAGCCAATCACTACTAGCCAAGCAACTCAACAAACCGAAAGAGTCGTGACACACACAGACATAGTCTTGGATCAATGACTCGAAAATTTCACGATTTGAGTGCCACATCGGCACCCTTCTCGCAAGTATACAACCATGAAGAGACATCCAGCTGCCCAGCTTCTTCAAACGAACGCCAATTGGGAGACCGGGTGTCCATCAGAAACGACGATCGCCTTGGGGGATTTCACTTCCCGGAGGGCGTGCTGTTTCAAAAAATCAACGACTGGACAGGGAGAAGGCAATTCTGGGCAATTCCGAGCAACTCCGGGCCCTGTAAGTGCAGCAAGAGGTGCCACATCGGCTGCACCTCTGCAGGGGCGATTTTTTGCGCATTTCCCAACCCTCTGAAAAGGGAGGGAAATTGCACAGAAATCTGAACTTTGGCCTCGCAGGGCCCCGAGAACCCCCCACGAACACCCCCCATGTGTCCCCGATATCATGTCTCAGGGGTTTCGTGAGGCAGATGCTCGAATTTTCAGAAAAACCTGAAAAAATGGCTAACACGGTGGGATCTTGTAAATTTTACATGTAAAAATACCGATTTTTACATGTATTATACATGTATAATACTTGCATGTCAACTATTATACATGTATAATACATGTATATGCCTGAAATATACATGTAAAATACATGTATATCAAGTAAAAATACATGTATAATACTTGCATGTCAACTATTATACATGTATTTTTACTTGATATACATGTATTTTACATGTATATTTCATGCATTTACATGTATTTTACATGTATAATACTTGTCATGCAAGTATTATACATGTAAAATACTTGCATGACAAGTAAAATACTTGCATGCAAGTAAAATACATGTATTTTACTTGCATGCAAGTATTTTACTTGTCATGCAAGTATTTTACATGTATAATACTTGCATGACAAGTATTATACATGTAAAATACATGTAAATGCATGAAATATACATGTAAAATACATGTATATCAAGTAAAAATACATGTATAATAGTTGACATGCAAGTATTATACATGTATTTTTACTTGATATACATGTATTTTACATGTATATTTCAGGCATATACATGTATTATACATGTATAATAGTTGACATGCAAGTATTATACATGTATAATACATGTAAAAATCGGTATTTTTACATGTAAAATTTACAAGATCCCACCGTGAAAAAGTCGGTTTTGGGGGGGGGGGGGTTTTATAGACGGTCCCATATGTTGCTTGTGCACGTGGCAGGGAAAAACCAAGTCCTCCTCACAACACCACCAGGTCAGTTGCGCGAGCAGGCAGGGATTCACGGGGTGCAAGGCAGGGTTGTGTGGGGTGTGCAGGAAGGAGGCTCAAATATCATAGAGGCAATCGAGAGAGCAAGAAGGAATATAAGGGCTTTCTCATAACAGCGTCGGGCATATATTTCACACATTTTTCCCCCCAACTCCGAAGACAATACCAAAGGAAGATGATTTTCGCGGAAACAGCACGCACTTCTCGAATCGCATCAATGTGTCTAGACAGCAACATCACTGTATACAGACCCCGGGGGGAGAAAGGGCGGTTGGTGGAAGCAAAAATGGGGTACACCCCGGGGGCACATCCATTGAGGCCCACCCACCTCCTCACCCTCCCCCCCTCCCCCCCACCCACTCTGGGGATTGTTACTGCATTTGTTGCAAATATCATCATCCAACCTTGGGGGTTCTGTTTCTCCGGGCTTCATAGCTTTATCGCTGGGCCATCTTCCTCAAGGCCCATGCCACCACTTTTGCATATCCCCTGCCCCCCAATGCGCAGATTGCAGAGGCACGTCTGTAGATCGGATGGGATACACCAGCATCGTGTGGCTTAACCCTTTAGGGACCAACCACGCATATATGCGTGGAAAATGCAAAAAAATTGGGGTTGGGAGGTAAGTTCCTTTGGATGTCACCTTTTTGAAGATTTCTTTTTATGGTGAAAAGGGCCGGTGAAAAACATTCCACGAACATGCGTGTTTGGACATGCTGGTTTACAGAATTCATGTTCCCACAGGAGGGGAAAACACGAAAATTCGAGAATTCTGGTTTTGGGCTATTTTTTGGGAAAACGAGAAAAAAATGTCAAGACCAAGTAACATGTTGCGAACTTGAACTTTTTGATCAATTTTTTTTCCTGGAATTGTTCTGGGCTGAATCTGTCCGAAATTCGCCGTTTCGCACGGATTCGTGAGGCTGAAAGTGGCCCGGTGGGGGTGACGACACCCAGACCCCATGACCAGGAATGCTAATTAACCAGGGACTTGGCTGTCCCGTTTGTCAAGGGAGGGAAATATTTGTGTTCAACAACTCTGGCAGTCTCGAACATGGCACGAACAGCGCATTTCACGACAACAAATTTTTTGAAAAAAGACGTTGTTCCGTCCCACTGGACTGCAGAAGTCAAGTTGGCCCCCCTCACCCACACCGACCACCCACCTATATAGGCCCCCTATATAGCCTGCATATACGTACCCTGGAAAACCCTCGAAAATCTTTGGTTTTTGCGATCAGCAGTAACATGCTTTGAACTCCACCATTTGGCGATTATTTGGCCACCGAGAGTAGAGTTTTGACCACTGTGATCGAGAAAGCAACAGTGGGCCCTGAATGGGTTCCGGATACACAGTATATTTGGGTTGCCAAGGCCACACGCGATTTTTTCAGGATTTCAGGGTGTTTTCACGGTGTGCACTTTGTCACTGCCGGGGAAATGGAAAAAATATTTTTCCGGGGACTTTGTTTGGTTGTCTTGAATATAATTGCGACAACCGATTTCACCATCAAAAGAAATCTTGAAAAACACCAAAATCCGTCCAACTTACTCACGATCGCGGTGTGAAGCCCGAAACCTCGAAAATTAATTAACCCCCCCGTGGTCCCTAAAGGGTTAATCGGGCCAAGCGTTGCCAATGCCATGCGTTTTTGGTCTGCTCTCTTCAGAGAAAAGCCCTTAGGAATCGTTTGGGGGAGAGAGGGTGGCGGATTTCAAATTATATTCTATCCGAAAATCACTCCAAGCAGAAAACAAGAGGGTGGTAGGATGGTTTCGGAAGCCCGAAGGGGGGCTCTATCCAGAGTTCGAAAGAATATTGCGGGGTATCCTGAAAAGAGTTGAACTAAAAAGAAAGCTTTCGGGAGAAAACGGGGCACCTCATTTGAAGACGCCGTGTCGAAAGCGGGGTAAAGGTGGGCAGACAGGATGCACTGCTGTGTGTTTCAGAAAACCGACTTCTCTCCGGCAGACAATACCCAGCCCCCCCTGAAGAGGTGGAGATGCTGAAACGGGATGACTGGCGGTGATGTCCCGAAGGCCAAATGCCAGGCATACGATGGGGATAAGGGGTAAAGACAAGACCCTCGTGAGTCGTGCCGGACTCCCTTGCCGTCCGCAACAAGACTGTTATGAGGCCGAAAACCCCTTTCCCCATGGCGGCTTCGTTGGGGGCAGGGGGCGGGGGGGGGTGTCTTGATTTCTTTTAGCATGTGGCTGCGGTGAACCCCGAGCCAGCTTTGAAATCATCGCATTTCAATCACAACCCCCACACCGCGCTCTTCAGAAACACGTGTGAGGAAGCAATGGGCAGGGGCACTGAAAACATACAACGCAAACAATCCGCACAGGAGATTTCAAGAAGTTTGCCCAAAAAAAGCAACAGGGCAGTCTCGTGTTTCTGTGGCTGTGTGTGTTGTGCTGACTTTGCTCTGCCTCTCCAAACTGTGCCAGCAACGTGATGCCCTATTTTGCTTGGGCGGCCTCACGTTCCTGCACCTTTTGAGTTGAGACGTCACCATGTGAAATAAGAAATGCGATGCGCGCATACACCGCTTGCTTCGACATGACAAACGAGCTTTGCTGCGGCAAAAAAAATGCCAAACCAGGAAATAGCACACAGGGTAGTGCTCATCGCAGGAAACATTGGGGACGGGGTGGGGGGGGCGTAAGAATCGTCCCGGGTAAAAGAAACTCAGAGAGGGAGGCGGGGTTGGTGGGGTGGGGGGTGTGGGGTGCATGCAAAGGCAATGCAGAAGAAAACCAGGGCAAAATAAAATGGCAGCTGCACCGCACACGGCACGTAGAAGGGCGGCAAAAACATAGCGGCAAAAACAAAGGGGCAGTTGCACCACATCTATTCCTTAGCTTGTTTGGTTATCGACTCTACTAACCTGATGTGCAAGACGACCAGGCAGCGGGCAGCGACGTACACAGCATCATTCGTTGTATTGGCCAGAAACAGCCCGACATTTTCCAACAAGAAGAAATAATGACCCGGGGTGTGTTTGTGCGCACGGAAACTTTGTGTCTGCAAATCAGAAAGGGGAGAGAAGAACCAGCGGGTATTCGTCGATCGCGAGAACACCCCACACGCCTGCTGCGGGTGTGGTGTGTCCTGCATGATCTGCATAGCAAAGTTTCCTGCGTTGTTAGCACAACTCCAAGAAAAAAAAATACAGGTGCTGCAGGAAATCCGGGTTCGCATAAAAAAAAGAAGGGGTTAAAAAAAACAACACCACGCAGTCAAACATCTCCATCCCTCCTCCCAATATTCTTTGCGACACACACCCACACATCCCTCTTTTTGTGGGGCGTTGTGCCACCTCCACACACATTACACACCATACTCCCCCCCCCCCCTCCCACCCCAGAAGAAACACAGCACGTCGCAGGAAGGGGTTCTCTCTACTTGGCTGACCCAGCCATCAGAAACCTACATCGCCACCACCTCGTCCTCCTCCTCCTCGTCACTGGCAACGGAGGTCGACTCCGACGGGACGCGTGCCCTGCTGTACCCCGTGGCGCTGAAGAGGCTGTCGCTCAGCACGATGCTGTCCGACAGGGGGTCCTCCATGTCGTTGCTGCTGGCGTCGTCCTCCTTCCGGATCTCCTCCGGTGCCAGCATCGACACCTGCACGAGCGACTGCGAGTAGGACCACCCGGCAGGCTTCACCATGCTGAGCGGGGGGTAAAACTTGTTCTTCCCCCGGTTTGCGTCGCTGGACTCAACCACCCAGTCATCCAGAGGGCTGGTGCCAGTGCAGTACTTGTAGGTGGACCGCAGGATGTGCAGCAGCCGGCGTGCCTCCTCGGAAGACCCCATCTCAAAGTAGAGGTCGTACTTCTCGCTGGGGATGCGGAACGCAAGCGAACCGCCCTTCATCCAGATGACCTCATTGATGATCGAGACGGGCACACACCGCGTGATGGTGCCGTCTTCCTTGAGGATGTAGAGGGCACGGTCCGAAACCTGGAGGATACGGGAAAGCCGAGTCCCCTTGCTGCAGAACCGGGAGATGCGCCTCTGGTAGTGCACAACCATGCGCCTGTCACCCCTCGTGAGGGGGGCGGCACGGGAGATCTTGGGGTCGTCGCTGCGCAGCTGCAGCTGGAGGCCTGTGTCCACCATTGTGATCGCCCCGTTGACCTCCACAGCACGGTGCTCTGACGGGATGCCGAAGAACTGCGACATTTCTTAGTTTAGGGTGAAGACGAGGTGGGGGAGAGAGCGGGGGGTGGTGTGGGGTGGTCAAAAAAGAAAAACTCGACTCTTTCTTAACTTGCCTCCCAAAAAGAAGGTTGAAGGGGCAGGAGGTGGCAAAAGAGGAGTGGACAAGATGAGCCAAGAGAAGGGGAAACGGCGAAGGTTGTGTGTGTTTGTGTGGCTCCTCTTTAACGCTGAGTGCGGAGAGAGCGGGGGGCGAGAGAGCGGACGGAGGCCTTTGGGTTGGAAATGTTGTGTGTGTGTGGGGGGTGTGAATCAGTTTGACATCAAAGCAAATGTTGCAGTCTCCGGATGAATCTTGGGGTGAATTCAGAACTTCAACTCGCCGAAATCCAGCAGCCGCACGAGGTTGGCTTTCAGGGAGCCGTCGCTTGTTTGACAGTTTCCGACCAGGCCCGACTGGTCTCACTTTCTCTCAGGGATAATTCACCTCGGGGGAATATACCTTCAACCTGCTAAGATCACCATTACCAACCCTCCCTGATACCAGTGGCGTCTCAAACCCATACGTCAGACTCAGACCATATATGCCCGGATTCCGCCTTTTCTCTTCGCATCCGAGCAGAGCAGAATCATGCTCTCTGCTTGCACGACTATTTATTCGGGGGTCGAAGTCGAAGGAGGCACAAGGTTGAGTTACCTTTACTCGATTTTTTTCTGGGAGGGGGGAGGCCTGCCCTGAGGAACAACCACCCCACCAGAATATCATCGGGTACCCTCCCAGCCGTAGCCCTTTCGCCTATACGGCGGGCACCCCCTGTCCGGCGATTGTACAGTGAGGTTTCATAATTATGTTATGTCAGTTCGTCGGAGCCCAACTGAGAATAGAAACCTGTTGCTGCGCCCTCCCTCCCCTCAATCCCCACAGTCCTACGCGCTGCCCGGAAGGGCATAAGCCACCCCACCTGGAAGAACCCAGACCCGCCCCCCTCCACCTGGAAGCGCCACCGCTCGCGGTGGCGCGCGGCGCTCTGCACCTCTGCACTCCTCTGCAGTGGCTGCGGAGGGGGCTGAATGAATCCGGAAAGCTGAATTTCACCCGCTGCTCACCGGCATCACCTCCTCATCTCCTCGTAACCGATTGGGAAGGAAACACGTGCATCTTTTGCGCGACCTGCATCGGAGCTGTGTGATTAAAGATGGGGCAGCCACAACAGGCACGTGCAGAATCTCCCTTCGAAGGAGGCCCCGCGGTTGCGTGTCACTGCACTGATTCTGGGGGCAGGGCCAACGCAGGTGTGCGCAAGGGAGCCGGTGATATCAGAGCGCGTCCAGGGGCTGGGGGGCATGGCACCGCAAGGAGCTTGGTGTTTTCGAAGGTAGAGCTGCCAGCCGCTGACTACCTGAACCGGACAAGCACCACCAGTGCCAGTGTCCCCGCAAGAAGGCGGTGAAGATCTAAACGTCGTGGGCACCATTCAGTGTTGTTGAGACGACTTCCAGCGTGTGGCACAACAAAGCCATGCCTGTTAGAGAAGAACAATTTGCCTTTGCATGCCATGCACACCCTCACTGGAAGAAGCTGCTCGGTGAGAAGGGTTTCTGGCTGTTTCCAAAACCACAAAGAGAGGTGTGGTGTATGTTGGGGGTGACAAGAACCCAGGCAGGCATCTGCTGCCCGAGGCGCAAGGTTCACGACTGGGCAGAAACATCATTGCTACACCTACATCCTGAATAAGCGTTTGCAGCACAGCGCTGTGGGACGGGTGGTAAGAGCGACACGGTTCTGCAGCACGCTCGGGTCGATTGCCTCCAACACCTGTGGTGTAGCCCACCCAGACAGAGGCCGGAATGCGCGTCGTGCGAGCTCTTTGGGGGCTTCGCCCCCGAAGGGATATGAGAGGAAGGCGGTCGGCTGGTGCGGCGTGGCGACATGCCGGACCCGCAAGGGCGATGGAGGCGGGCACAGCCCCCCTGGGCGCACCCCCAGTCAGGTGCAGTGGAGACAGACAATGCCACACCGACCCACCTGATGTAACATGGGTTCGGGAAACTGGGCCTTCGCCAAATCAGGTGGCTGCCTCCTTCACTGAGCCACACCTCCTGCCTGAACAGACACGAGGCGTGGCTGGTGGCGCATTCCACACAAAGCGCTGCGAAGGGTTCCCCAACTGAGTAAAACACCCGCACGGTTCGCCTTGCTGGCCAACAGGAGAATTCCGCAGAATGACACCCCGCTTCATTCGTCCCCTGCCTCAAGTTGCGCGTTGCTGTTGGTGTGCTCTAGCATCACACCCAACACCCTGGGACCTCCGGTCTGACCGGGTGACTACGTAGTTCCGATACAACTTTCAGGGGCACCATTTCTTGGGGTTGCATTGGAGAGTCCGATTTTTGAAATATAACCTGTCTCGCAGGCATGGCCACCTGTGTACACACAGTCACAGAGCTTCACCGTTTATACACCACCCCACCCATACATTTGGTGCTGACTAACCGTTCAATGTGATACCAGCGATGTCGGAGCCCTACCTCCTAGACCGCAGCGGTGCCCTATCAGGTGATCCTGCAGCTGTGCACAGTGCAGCAGGGCAACTCCATGGAGAGAACAAACCAGATCCACAAGTATCGTGAGCCCTGTACTTCGGGAATGCCGAAACGGAATGATGCCCTCACTGCATCCCTCCCCTCAGGCGCCCAGTGCTGACTCCAGAATTAGGCGGAAAGAATGACACCCCTTTGGATTGTATCAAGGACCAACGTACACTCTTTGCTGGGGAAAGACTTGATGCAGCCTTTGTTTGGACGAACAGCGCCTAAAGTGCAGGGTACCGAGTGATGACACAAGTCTTTGTTTGCGATAACCTGTCTCAGGTTACGTACGGCTGTTGCAGCCCATGCACGGACACTCATACAGGCGCGCCAGAGAGGGCGGTGCGAGGTGCTTGCACCAGCGGTCTTGAACGGCTGGTGAAAGGGCCTGAGCACACCTGACAATCGGGAATCGGCTCTGATCCATCGGCTCGCACATATGTTGGGCGGCAGGCAGAGGGCCGCAGGGGTTCAAGTATGGAGGCTCAAACTGGCACCTGGAACAGCACTTCACAGGCTATGGGCGGCAGGCGCTCCGGTCACTGAGAGACATGCAGTGGGCTAGGGCACTCCAATGATCCCAAGGCGTGTGGCACAGCTGATCCGCGCACACGCACAGTTGCTGAAGCGAAGGAGGGGACATCTACAGGTCGCAGAATCAACCTGCATCCGCGCCAGTGTGACACCCATAGTACTGCGAGGCGAATCGCTTTTCCGCACTTGAGAGCGGGGCCCAGTGTCCCGTGTTTGTTCGAGCGTGTCACCTCGGTCTGGACAGATCGGCTGAATGCAGTCAGGCAACAGGCATCTACGGGTGGCAGTTGGATGCTGACAACACGCAGTCTGCTGCTCAAACATCAGGGGGCTGGTGAACTCTGGGATGCTGGAGGAAACACAGGCCGCCTTGATGCACTTGAGGAACTCTCGCATGACGGGGTTGGGAATAGCAACGTGTATTCGTAATCCTAAAGGAGCCCTGCCTTGGAAGGCTGCCACCTTCATACGGACTTAGTACGCCTCTGCCCAGTTCCCCGACACCTTCACCATGACCCTCGCTGACTTCGACGCCTTCCTCAAGCGGGACGACCACATCGGGAATACCCTCCGGCTCGATGAGGCCCTCTCGCGCGATTTACAGTGAAATCATCGTTAGAGGGCACCAGCTGCAGGTAGCGGGACACTGCCAGTAACAAACAGACTTCGAATGCCTGCGGTCTGCGGACTAGCTGGCTGCGTCACAAGAGGGCAGCTGTCACCCTCGACTGCGACCTGGAGAAGGATTCGGCTCGGAAGGGCGCCCCCCGAAGTTCACCCCTGGCTCCAAACCGCCTCGATAATGCCGCCGCCGGTGCATGGGGCGCAGAACACCATCTCGACATCATTGGCATTCAACTGCACCATGGTCTTCGGGACACTGACCAAGGCCCGCCACGGACAACTCTCCCGCAAGTCCTGCGACACTGACGGGCCTCCAGCACATGCAGCTCCCGGATGGCACACCCTGGCACACGGGGCAGTACAATACCTCGGGAAGCGACGCCTACCTCACTGGTGGATTGAGGTGCATGCGGCGCATCGGCAGCATGCATGCAGGAACATCGGCTGGGACACGTTGCGTTAGCCTGCATGACGGAGGTGGACCCGAATTAATGCATGCGGACAACATCTACACCCCTCGCGCACAATGCAGGCGATCCACTGCACTGCCCTGACCACAGCACAGGGAAGCTCCTGGCAGTACACCTGCACAACCTCGACCCGACTTCAAAGTCGGGAGTGTGGACGGGTAACGAGCGCGTTGATCAAGTTTATCAGCCTCCCTGCCGCCGCCTACTCGGCATCACCGGGGGTGGGTGGCAGCTGCACCAGGCACGAGCACTGGGAGCCCTCGAAGGCCAGGGGCGCAGACCCCAGGCGGCTCTGTATCCGACTCTGCGCCAATGGCAGCAGTGCTTCCTACTACCACTGACTGCCAAATGCGTGTACAAGCCCTCTTCCGATGCGGCCACAACGCGTTTCACTGCAAGTGCAGAGAAGTGCACTGGTGGCGCGTGGCTCGGTTGCAAAGTCGCGAGTGTGAGTACAATGGAGGACTTGGTGTGTTGTGTCACCTGGACTCATACCTGTGGGCAGGCAATACAAGGCAAGGCTGTGAGTACAGCAGTGACAGCGAAGCCATACAAAGCTGCAAGGGCAAGGGCGGCTGACAAGACTTGCCTGACGGGCACAGTGGGAACCGCTGATGTGAGCCCCGGCTGGTTTGCTAACGTGGTAGCGGTTCTGCAAAAGGCCCCCACTCGGAGAGGCGTGATGAAGCACAGCCAACAATCGTTCAAATCGATCAAAAAGATGCTGATGAGGAGCGCTGACGAAGTCAGTGATACCAGGAATCAGAGTGAGCACGAATGCGTGCCACCATCAGCAACGCTACACAGCCGCCGGGATGCCTGGTCTCAACCCTGCGCATACAGGCACCCTGTGCTGGCTGCGCGTGAGACTCGGAGTTGACGCAACAAGACGCAAAAACGACGTGCATCCAAAGGCTGACGGACACCCGATAACCCACGACTAAACAAGCGTCCCACCGGGTGAATTTCAAATGCCCGCAGATGCAAAAGGTTGCACAGAATGACGCCCGCCAGCAAAGTACGAACCAGCTGCTGAGAACCCATACCCAGGGCCTGTGCCCATCTATCGTTGTATCCCACACCATAAGCTAAGGACGATAATAGGAGTAAATAGGGCCATCCGCCCACACTGTATGCCTCTAATAAACGCCATTATTATGACCCGTACCCGTGACCGTAACCGTAACCGTAACCGTACCGACCGGAACCAGTGACCCGTTAATCATTAACCGTTACCCGTAACCTGACCGTAATATTAGAGGCCCCTGTACCCTCCATGTGGACATGTGTCGCACTGCACTCACTCCTTGCATACAGACGTTCAGATTAAGTGTCGGCTCCCTCAGGTCACCGGTGTCTGATGTGCCGCAGATAAGGGCATGAGTGGGAAGGCTGCCTGGTCTGCCTTCCTTCCGAAGGCCACGCAGGCCAGACATGCCCGTTAATTCAGGCGATGGTATGTCGCGGAGGCGGACTCATCCTCCCAAGCCGGCAAGGCCTCGACACATGATGCCGGCTGACGGAGGACCACGCCAGATCGCACCGCAGTGCCCAGCTTCTTCTCGAGGAGCCTCTGCCGCGTGGCCCTGACCGCGAAGTCCCTGTTCCAAATACCTGCGGAGGTTGCATCACTCGATGCATTTCGTGCTGGTGCCTTCCCTCCACCCCTCCTTCGGAGGGGTCAACACAGGCGAGGGTCAGTTGCCGACCCTGCAAGTTCCAAGTGATTTAGGATCTTGCCTGTGCAGAAGCGTGGCACTGCGCGCTACTTATTGAGGCTGATCCCAACAAGCAGGATGCGATCATCGCCTCACTGAGAGTGCAGCGCAATGTGCGCAACGAGGAGCCGTTGGACCCGTCGCCGCGGTGTGGACACTGTCTCTACCTTGCGCCCGCGTTGGAGGTACTTCAGAGGATGAACGAGGCCCGGTTCTCCAGGACAAACCGTGCTCGCGGTCCTGCCCAGCTGCATGGGCAGCGCATCTGCTGACATACAAGTCGTTTGTAGAGAACGCTTCGGCCCCGAAGGGGAACAGGTGACCTTTCGAAACACATGGGCCGCGGAGAACCTGCTCATGCCATGCAACGAAAGAAAGCCGCCTGAAGGCAGAACCCGCCCAGGAGGATGCGCCAGGTCGCACCGACAGATATCGCGCACGGGCCGCAACAACACGGGCTCTGCTCAAAAGCACAACAAAGTGAGTGCCTCACCGAACACGTCGACACAGCCAAGGCCCACTACGCAGCAGTGCGCAGCCCGAGGATAACACAGCCCCCCTGCGCTAAATGAACACCACATATAGAACAGACCATAAATACACCAACCCTTAGACCATAACGCCACCCTATGAATTCAAGACCGTACCCGGGGGACATAACGCCACCCTACGAATCCAAGACCGTACCCGGGGGACTCCCCCAACCGCCCGTGGAGGGCACACCACCCTGAAAGAACCTCCGAAGGAACCCCTTCACCCCTGACGGGCCGACACGAGCCCAGAACGCAGCCCACCCCCCCTTCGTAGCAGACTGACGCCCCCGTCAGTCTGCAGATTGCAGCAGAATACGACGCCCCTCCCCACACCCCCAGCCCCAGCCCCACGTCGGAGTATCGGCCATCGTCCCCACCCACCCCGCGACGCACCAGCGTGTCAGACTGAAGCTGACCCGCGTGCCAACCGTGGCGCAATGCCACCGTTGTGTCGCAACGTCTGGAGTCGCAGCTGTCACGGCGTCGCGTCGAACGGCAGCTGCGTATTCCCACCCCCCTCCCCACCCCCACGCCCCTGCTGGATTCCATCTCCGTCACTTTGGAAGGCGACCGAGGAATTTTTACTGCTGCGCGCGAGTCGTCATCTCTCCCCCAGGCCCGGAGGGCGGACCGACCCCACCCCACCCATCCCTCCACTTCCCACCCCTCCCTGGTTAGCCAAGCACGAACCGATCAGAGCTCAAGCTGAACAGCCGTGTGGGATTGCGCGCTTCGCCCAAATCCCCCTCCCCACCCCAGATCTGCCCCATCTCCGTCGCTATGGAAGGCGACCGAGGGATAGGCGGTGCTGCAGCGTGGATCACTGCTGCAAAGGCAGTCTTCCATGCTCAGATCTCAGCCCCCACCACCCCCCCACTCTCCGCCCCGCGGCTGCATCGAAAGGCGGTACTGTCTTGGGCGAGGGGTATGCCCACTCAGACAAGTTGCCCCAGTCACCTCCAGTCACCCCCGCTCCAGAGAATGCATCTTACGACAACCCCCAAAAAGGCAGTGTGGGATGGGTGGGGGTGGCGGGGGGGTGGGGGGAAGAGGAACGGCTACTGTCGGGCTTCCGCAGGATTTTCTTTCTCTCGGTCTGAATTTCTCTGCTCCACGCTCCTCCTCCATCCTCATCGCTCATTATCTTCTCGGGTTTCTCCCCCCTCCCCCCCCCCCCCGTTCCCATGCCGACTCCCCTTCAAAGGGGTTACCACTGGTTGTGTTTGTGTTTCGAATTCTGAACAATTTGAACGATTTTTAAAAAGTTGCACAGAGGATTGCCCATTTCGCTCGAGGCCCACGCCACACCCGGTGATATGACTCAGTCACAGCACTACCACCACCACCACCACCACCACCACCCCCCCCCAACCAGCCAGTGTGGGAGGTAGGGTCAGTCAAAGGAGATATTGAGGTCGCACCAAAGGTTTGCTCGGCTGCAAACCACGCCGAGCAAAAAGCAAGTATCAGTTCCCCTCACCATTCCCCCCTCACCATGTCGTGCACCCCCTCCTCGCTTGACCACACACACACACACACACGCACGCACACAGCTTCTGACGAGAAGGGTCGCGCTAGACAGACACCGCCTTAAAACTGGTTTCAACACACACGCACACACATGCCAACTCAACAGTCCTCACGGCGATCGGTGGATCTGTGGCGGCGGGCCTGTCGAGGAGGGCCCAGCTGAACCCTGCCACTGAGTCGGTGATGCGCAGCCTCCAAGCGCACCTGGCTGTGCCAGCCCCCAGCCGGACGGATACAGTGTTCCATGATCGCGGAATGGCGTGGGCCGCTACCTTCGCTCCGCAGCCGCACTACCCTGAGGGTTGGCAGCAATCGGCCCAGCAGTGGGCGGCGCGTGCTCGGCAGGCCAACAGCCGGGTAGGGCGCCCATGGGAGCGGAGGGGCGCTGCCCCCCGAACTGCTCCCCCTGGTGCCAGGAGGAACGCAAAGGTGCTTGCCTGCAAGTTGCATTGGAAGCCCCGTTGCTCGGCATGCCAGAAGCGGCGCCTCCCGGAGGAGGTGTGCTGCCGTAACCACCACAAGGAGGGGGACGGGCTCCCGGTCACTATGGGCTTCTGCAAACGCCACAGCATGGACCGATGCGGTGACTGCTACAGCGATGGCAAAACACTACCACATTGCTGCCAAACACACCACGCCGGCTATGCTGCACGCCCTCCTCCCCGGAGTGGCACTGAGTTGGCCCCACACTCTAACCCGAGTGGGGCCTCCGCTGTGACGTAGAAATGGGCGGGGGTGGGCAATGATCCGCGCAGGATCTCCCCACACAAAACGTGGTCACCACACGCACACACACCCAATCCCTAACCTCCTGCCGTGATGGCTGGTCGCATGCGCAGGCGAGATGATTATGCCCCTGGCTCAGGCACAGAAGAGCCAATTGCACACACCCCGATCCCCCCCTCCCCCTCCCGGCTGTACCCTATGAGGCGCAAAGTGGGGGATCCTTGCGACCCGTTGTCCGATCAAGAGTTTAGATCGAACAGGATTGGTGTTGATTTTAACACGGCTCACGCATTACTCTGCAAAAAAAATAACTTTGCATATAATGCAGGGTACGGTCGGGCCGCTCGTGCGCACAAAACATATCCCGGACTTCTTTTGTTGAGTGTCGGGCGCACCGAAAGCAGGGCGTGCTATCTGAAGCTTTATCCACAGTTCAGGATATACACTGGTCTCCAATTTGAACGATAAAAACGATATTTCTTTTTGTTTATAGTTTTTGCACCGTTTTGCGCCCCCCGACAGAGGGACCACTCTGAGCCATACGGCGGCATTGCTCTCGTCGCCTCTTCAGATTTCCCTCTGGCTGTTAGTTCAAGGGTGGCACCTCGACGTGTGCCAGAGGCACGGCCCCAGCAATGGCATTAGGGGAGGGCCCAACTTGCTCATACGCACGACTGGGCTAGCTGTGCGTCATTCGGAAGGGGTAAAGGCAACCACCTTCACTGCGTAGGTCCCGCACAGCCAGGCCCAAACCACCCACTTCTGCACGTTTCCTCACATATGAACCACAGTTCTTTCTTCATCATAATGCTGAAGACACCCATGTCAAAAAGAAACTGGGTGCAGCACACAACTCACATCGCCTCCGCACGCACCGCAAAGCTTTTTGCTGAACAACCAAAAGCTTGTGCGAAAAATGAAGGGAATCGCAGCTCTGGCCATCAGAACAACACTGCCATAAGATTTTATTCTGTTTTTGTTGTTGGGGGGCCCTCGCTACCAAGTGTGACTGAGTGAGAAAAAGTGAGAAATCAGCCATGTTTGGCTGACAAATGACGACTCGTGACTCACAGTGACTCGTAGCGAGGGCCCCCTTGGAGGATCCTTGAAATCGGTAGTGGACAGTAGCGGACAGGGCGGACATTTCCCTGTGGAAAAAGTGCCCGAAAAAAAAATTCGAAAAGGTCCCCCTTACAGAATTAGCCTTTTTTCAAAAAATCGGAAAATTTCGGACCGCAATTTGTACCCAAGAAAGTGCCGAATTTTCGGACTTGGTCCGATTTGAACGATTTCCGTGCCTCTTGCAACCCCCATGAGGGGCGGCTGCTGTTTCGGGTTCTTCCGGTGGTACATGCTGGGGTGTCAGGACAGGGAATCCTGCTCGCTGTACCCGGTGATCCCTGACGCAGCCAGGAAGTGGAGAGCCTTGGAACCCTGGTTGAGGCCTGTAACACCCGGCCTTCCTGCCACTTGTGGCATTGTGGAGTGGAGGTGGATATGGAGAAGATTCTCTCTCCGTCCGGTCGAGCACAACCGTCCTCCCAGCCAGGGGTCATCTACTTTCCAAACAAGGGCCAGGAACATGCTCAAACAAACCAATTGATCAGAAAATCTGGCTTGCCGTGGAATCATTGAGCATTGGGGAGTGGTTTGCCCCCTTGCTGCGTATGACATGTCCATTTTTGGCAAATTTTTTTGCACTTTTTTCCTTTGGATTTTATTGTGACCCTACTTCAGTGTTCCCGCTAAGGCCGATGGGCCGGTCATTTTTGCTTTTGGGATTTTTGGATTTCCCCCCCCCCCTTCCCGTTCAGTGAAAATTTTTCTCGGGTGCGCTTCGCGCGCCCGAGACTACGCGGGAGATGGCCAGTATCGCAAGAAAGACTTGCGAGACAGGCACACGCGACAGGGGGGGTCTGGGGGGCGGAGCCCCCCAGCCGCCGGAGGCCACGGTAGTGAGCATTCGTTCTGCAGGGCGACAGATTTTGAGCGAGATAGGCTGCTTCAATTTTCCTGGGCGGCTTTCGAATCTAGATTCCACAAGAGGGGGTCTGGGGGGCGGAGCCCCCTAGCCGCCGGAGGCCACGGTAGTGAACATTTGTTCCTTGCACATCTCATCATTGCCCGCCTCTTTTTGAGATTCGCTGTGGGTTCACCTGCATCTTGAAGTCGCAGCTCTTCCCACAAGAGGGATGTTCCTCCGACATGGGTTGTTAGCATGCCAGGCCTGGTGCCAGCTGCAGTGGATGTCCAGTAATCTCCGACATTTTCCTGCAGCTGCTACGCGAGGACACCTGAAGTATCACAATTGCTCTGTATTGTTTCAGTGGCCAGTCAGGTTTGTAGTGGGGGCTTCGCCCCCACCACAAACCTGACTGGCCCACCTGCCCAGGACCCACCAGTCAGATATGACCGGTCATATATGACCGGCCCCCCCTCCGGTCATATATGACCGGCACGTTTTTCGGACCCCTTTTTTTTGGTCATATATGACATGGTTGCATAGCGGCCGTTTTAAAAAATCCCTTGTATTTTGTGGACTTGCAAAAACGGCCGCTGATTTTCAGCATTTTAAAAAACGGCCGTTTTTTTTACCTGGGAATTTTGTATGGGGCGTGGGTCAGCAGGCGAGATCCCACCACCAGGAGTGCCTCCCCACTGCAAGGGATACCCTGCAGCAAGCATTGTGAGCGCGCCTTCAAGTATGATGCGAAGAGTTCAGACTTCGTGGACCACTTTGACGGACCGCGCCATATCAAGAAGAAGAACGCAGCGTTGAAAGTGCAGAGCCAGGGAAACAGCTGGCTCTCGGAGTGCGATACCCTCAGTGGCAGGCTTGCAACTTCGGATCGCCCGGGGTGCGTTGTTCACCGGATCACCGGCTGGCATGGTGCATGATGCTGTCAAGAAGTGTGTCCCGAGGAGGGGCTGAACATGGTTGCGGCCAATCTAGGCACGTGTAGACCGTGCAGGCAGAGGTGGTGTCGCTCACTGGCATCAGGGCTCTTCCGACAGAGCTTTCCCTTGATCTCGGCGACAGCCCCGGATGAGAAGGACACCGCCTTCGCTGATTTATTCCCGAAGGCACGGGCGATCATCCCGGGCAATATGCAGCACCAGCTGGATGGGTTCACGACCGCACTGGCGCTGAAGGATGTGCTGTGCCACATCTCTGACGCAGCTGAGAGGGAGAAGCAGGCGAGCAAGACGGCACCACCGGCCGTGCGATCCCGCTTCTCTCCGACACACACTACCTGCACCGCTTGAGTGGATCTGCACCTTGCACCACGTCCCCGGGCATTTATACAATCTTCCGGGCCCGCTGCAGGACAGCGGCCCTGCTACGTGTCGTCGCTTCTGCGGTTGGCAGAGATGCCCACGAAATCGCTGGGCTCGAGTCCCACCCGCAGGCCGCCGTCCGCCTGACGGCACCCCTCGCATCGCTGCTCCAGAAGTACTGCGATGCGCAGCTGGGTGTGCCAACGGCGTGCCCCTGTCGACGCAGTGTACACCGACATTGAGAATGTCATCGAGAAAGTGTCTGAGGTGGGGAAGTACGACCCCCCAGTGCCCCTGGCAGGGGAGCTGGCCTGGGCTGGCGACCGCATGCGCAGAAGGTGGGACGGCACGGAATCAGGGAAGTCCTTCTGGTTTGCGGTCCGCCGTCTGTGCCCGAGCGCGTGCGGCCGCATGAGTCGTAGGGGTGTCAGAACTCCGGTGCCACCTCCCCTCTGTTTCGGGGAGGTCACGAGCAGGGCCTGGGTGATCTACGACTAGGCCACCACGTTCCGAGGGTGTGCTGGATTTCTGGGACAACCCGGGGGCGAACCGGGCTGCTACACTCCTCTCTGCTCTCGGGTGTCTGCTGCTTGTCGAGCGACAGGCAGGGCGGAAGCCATTTTTCTTTGTACAGTCGACAGAGAATCGCAGTGCCCAATGTCATGTGCAGGCAACAGGGAGTTGTCAAGTGTGTTTCCTCAGCTCGGTACGGTAAGCAGGAGGCGAATCTCCAAAGGAAAATAGGAGGGGGAAAAAAACGGCCGTTTTTTCGCCAACAAAACATGAAAACGGCCGTTTATATATTTCGGTAGCGGGAACTGAGGTAGTGAATTCTCAGAAAATCCACTCCCTCCATGACGGCCGTTATGACACTATGATATGACCGGTTTTTTTCTTAGCGGGAGCACTGCCCTACTTGGTATTGGCAGAAAATTTTTATGTTCCCGGTCTTGGAGGTGCTCAAACATTCAAAAGAACACATTTTCCGTGGCCAAAAAATTTTTTGCACCCGGAGGTGGGGATGGGGGTGGTGGTCACTACTTTTTTGCACCATTTTGCTTTGGGTTTTATTGTGACCCTACTTGGCATTGGCAGAATTCTTTTATGTTCCCGGTCTTGGATGTGCTCAAACAGTCAAAAGAACACATTTTCCGGGTGCAAAAAAATGTTGCACCTGGGGGGTGGAGAGGGGGGTCGGAGGGCGGTGGTGTGAGAGGCTTGCTCTCGAGCTCAAACCAACAGATGTTCACTACCGTGGCCTCCGGCGGCTGGGGGGCTCCGCCCCCCAGACCCCCCTGTGGCGTGTCTTTGCGCGACAATTTATCGTCCCCCCATGCGACATGTGCTATCTGTCAGTTGTGTTGTACTTGAGCGTATGCGACTATGGAGCCAGGCCAACAGACGTTCGCTACCGTGGCCTCCGGCGGCTGGGGGGCTCCGCCCCCCACACCCCCCTGTGGCATGTGCCTGGTCTTGGAGCCAAGCCCTTGCGCGTACGGGGCTGCGGCATGCCGGTTCCAGCACCCTCGCGGGAGGCTGGGCCCGAGCACTGATCTCTAAGAGACGAACCACCTTGCGAATGCGATCGGGTTTGCGGGCTTGCGGCCATGACATCTCGAAAGGGTCGTCGTGGGCCCGTGATCATGTTTCGGGTTCGACTTGGTGGGCATCCGTGGCGATTCGCGGAACCACGTGTATGTGTGCGAGGAAGCAAAGAGATAACACACCAGGAGCCACGCAGCACCAGGTCGACCTGGATCTGATCGAGCTCAGGGGGAAGGAAGCACAGTCACCAAAGTGATATCACCGCCGGCCTCAACCACCAAACTGCAACCGCAGAAGTTCCGCTATTCTCACAAGGGAAGGCGCCCTGGGGTGTAGCAGTGATTTGTGTGCAGCGCCATCAAGTGACACTGACCGCCTTGAACAGAGAGGTAGTGTACAGATGGCGATCAGTGAGAGGGCGTGCTGTGTCCTTCCACTTCCCCATCTACCTCCATTCGTTCACCGTTGTTGATAGCGATTTTTTCGCCATTTTTTCGAATCGTATGCATCGGTCAGGCCGAGTGAATCAAAATAGCGCAAAAATCACACCAAAATCTGTGTCTGAGGCACAGAAACCGTGCAAAAAAGCACCCAAAAAAAGTGCAAAAAAACCAAAATAGGATTTCGAAAATTGGCCAAAATACCCCCAAAATAGAGCCACACCTGGTCCCCCTACAAATCGCCGGTCTTAGGAAATTTTTTTTTGGGCACCCACACGGTGGACTCCAGCGGCCCTAGCGGGAGTCTGGGAGCGGGTGTCTGAGCGGGTGTCAAAGACTCCCGCTAGCGGGAGTCTATACTCCCGCTAGGGGGAGTCTGACTCCCCCTAGCGGGAGTCTTTTCACCTATTTTCATCCATTTTTCCCATGATATAGTTACAGTCTACTGGCGTGGGGGGTAAAATCATGGTGGAAGAGGGATGGGGAGGGGCTTGTTTTGCTTCTGTCAGTTTCCCCGGACTCTGGACTACCTACCTATCCTCCTGGTAGCGGCTACACCTGCGGAGGTGAGCGGTTAGAATTTGAGGTGTCAAAGTGCGGCCATCGCCTGTCGTAGTTGTGTTACACCTTGGGCAAGACAAGCCATCCTGCAGGCCTCATCTTCTTCGTCAGAACTGTCATCCCCCTCCTGCTGTGCGCGTTGGTCAAGCGTGCTCAAAGTCGCCTCGGATGACACGAATGGTGTGAAAGTCGCCCCCAGCGGGATTGGCATTTTGCACAAGCAGAGCGATAATTTGCGGTGTCCTTCGGGGAACCGGAACAGGAAGTAGGGCGCGCTGATGCGTTCAACGAAGTCCTGTGTGTTGCAGTGCACAAACCCCTTCTGCAGCTGTGTCAACTGTGTGCAAAGAACATACACAGCCAATCTATGAGCGTGTCGGGTGTGCAGACACGGACACAGGATGACTTCTCTATACCCGAGGATCCCGTCCTGCGACAGGTGCGCAACCTTCCAAGGCATGCCCGATGCGCGCCGCTTCTCTTCTGCCATCGCAAGATCTCTCTCGTAAGTTGCGGAGCTGGCGATTGTAACGGCATCTTTCTTGCGATGTCCGTTCTCTGCTTCTTCAAATTCGTCGTTGTTCTGCAGAGGCACTGCATCTTCTGGAGCCCACCAATGATGGAGACTGTGTACGTAGGCATTGCGCGTTGATCCCTTTTCGGCATGCTCCATCAACCAGTGAAATATATGCCCTGAGATCCGAGCACGCAAGAAGGGAATCCGGGCTGACTCATCCTTGCATCCCCAGAAGCGCCAGGGGATGTCTGCATACCGGAAATGCATGAGGTCTGCAAGGGAGACAAAGAGGTAGCGGAACAAGCCCTTGTAGGTGTGTCCTGTGACAGGCAAGCACGACCTTCCGGAACTGAGCACCTGTCCCATGCTGCGACACATTCAGTGCAAGGTTTGTACAGGTCTTGTCGAATATTTTTTTGTTGTCTCATCCAGCAGGGGTGGAGCTTGAAATATGGGGTTGCGGGCTGGATCGGGTCAGATCGGGTCAGCCAATTTTTTCTTATGGGTTCCCCCCCGGTTCGTCTCAGAGATCAGTGCTCGGGCCCAGCCTCCCGCGAGGTACCGGAACCGATATGCAGCCCCGGGCGCGCAAGGACTTGGTTACAAGACAAACACATGCCGTAGGGGGGGTCTGGGAGGCGGAGCTCCCAGCCGCCGGAGGCCACGGTAGTGAACATCTGTGACTTGCGGGCATACGGATTCTGTGTGAGTTGGCTGCGTCCTCCTGAGGATACTGAGATTCCCTGATGTAAAGGGCTTGGGTACAAGACAGGCACATGCCACAGGGGGGTCTGGGGGGCGGAGCCCCCCAGCCACCGGAGGCCACGGTAGTAAACGTCTGTTGCACGGTACGGGTTGGGCAGCTTCATTTGTCCTCTATTGTGACTGTTTGAGGCCTGTGCTCATGTCGCTGGGGTCACTTTGCTCACGAAACGCCTCCTGGTCACCTTGAGGCCCCAAGGCGAGGAGCCAACTTTTCCGGTTTCCCGAAAATCTATATTTTTTTTTCTTTTTACCCCTGACCTGATTTTTTGTGAGGGCCTGCAGAAAATCAGGTCAGCTGACCCGAAAAAACCCCCAAGCTCCACCCCTGTCATCCAGTACCCTGATCAGCCGCATGGCGAGCCCCTTGCAGTCATGGAGTGCTGGGGTGACGTAGCGGGCATTGGGAAGCACACCTGCCAAGAGGGAGGGGTAGCCAGCCTCTTTCATCTCAGAGAGAGTCAGGTGCGGGTATCGATGCACCTGTTGATACCAGCGTTCTTCTGGGATGTCGCACAGTGAGCATCGGTGCCCTCGCCCCCCGCATCGCCTCATTGTTGCCCACTGCTGATCTATACTCCCGCTAGCGGGAGTTGGACTCCCCCTAGTTGAGACTCCCGAAAAGGGTTAAACCCGGTAGTGGTACCCTACCCCCGCTGGAGTCCACCGTGCAAGGCCGGATCAGCCCACGGGTGGGTTTGAGGAAGAAATCTGGGGGGGCAAATTTTGCTGCGACTTCCGGTTTCACCCGGCCGAACTCCAGCATCTATCCAGACCCACGGTGCCAAGCCGTTCGCCCGTGTCGCGATCATTCGCGGCTTCAGGCTGCCCCCGACGACACGTTTGTATCCTGCACCTTGCCATACTTCGCCTCCACCTTGTATATGACGGAGAGCGCCCTCCTTCCGCATCGTTGCGACTTCCCTGACAGCGAACTTATCCATGTCAGGGAAGACATGGCGATGATTGCGTTGGCCACCTGGGTGCTGTGCTGGTGGAGCTCCTTGCTCAACACCGTTGCTAGGAGCCTTCTAATGGATCCCAGTGTCAGCACACTGCCCCCTTTTTTAACAGGGAAGGCCGTGCAAAAATCATGCACAATGTTCGTCGCCTCCGCAGCCTCGGGACTCTCTGCGCTCTTCTTCTTCTTAATCGACTTTGCCGCCGGCTTCGCTGCCGGCTTCGTTGTCGTCTTCCCCATTTTTGTGAATCAGGTCTGCGAGCTGGGATGGGTGGAAACGTCCGTTTCGTTTGGTGTGGCTGTACTTCAGTGACGAGTGCCACATTGCATAGGTATCATGGGAAAAATGAGTGAAAATAGGTGAAAAGACTCCCGCTAGGGGGAGTCAGACTCCCCCTAGCGGGAGTATAGACTCCCGCTAGCGGGAGTCTATACTCCCGCTAGCGGGAGTTGGACTCCCCCTAGTTGAGACTCCCGAAAAGGGTTACCCTACCCCCGCTGGAGTCCACCGTGCAGATTTCAAAAATTTTCAAACTATTTTCTGGACCAAAAATCAAACTATTGAGGTCCTGGCCGGACATGTCCGGGGGGGGGTCAAAATTGGATTTCCCGAATTTCCGGGTCCGGACATGTCCGCCCGGACATCCGGACACCAGAAAATGTCCGCCCGGACATGTCCGCCCTGTCCGGGGCGGACATTTCTGGATGTCCGGATGTCCGGGCGGACATGTCCGGGCGGGAAATTCGGGAAATGTCCGGGGGGGGGGGGGGCAGGGGTGTAAATAAGGCCGACTCCCGACTCCCGACTCGCGCCGGATTTTTTGGGATTGGGAGGGTTGCCTTGCTTCCCTTAGGGAATGTGCGGTATTAGGCACCCCATGGCCAAAATGACCCCACTGCGATCCGCACAGACTCCAAATATTCAAAAGAAAGGGTTTTTGGAACACCCGAGGAGGGGGGGGTCCCGATGGGTGGGTGGGGGTGTGGGGGTCCCGCTGGGTGGGACATGGTGTGTGCCTCCCAGTCATCTTCTTCATTACCGGTCTCTGAACTGGGGTGAGTTCATTGCCAAACCACTGCTGTGAATACGGCGCCCCTTTCCCGCCCCTTTTGCCAGATCCTGGCAGCTCCCAAGAAGAGTTGTGTTCCGCCCCCATCAGGTGGTTGAGCATACCGCAGCGCACACGTGCACAACCACACACACTCCACACAGATGCGTCACACATGTGACGCAACTGTTGCGACACACAACATGCCTCAGGTAGAGGCAGTAGTGTTTGACTCACAGCCAACATAGCTCTCAGTGGGGCCGTGGATGGTGTGGATGCATCCATGCATTTTGTTTGTGCGCACCTGTGCGTGTATGGGTGTCCATACGTGCGCTGCCAACAGTCTTTTTTACCGTGACCTGAGCAGGTTATAGCAATCCACGGCATCCAGGGATGCCCGAAAATGTCAAAAAATGGATTTTCGATTTGGCATACAGGCATTCATCCACTGCAGGCAGGCCTGCATGCAGGGCTTCGGAGCTCCAGGCTGTGTGTGGATGCATCCACAAAATTTGTGGATGCATGCGCTGCATGCACGGGAAATACTGAGAGCTATGCAGCCAAATACTGCTGCCGTGAGTGAGGTGCTCGCAGCGTGTGGGGCGCTGCGGGCGAAGTGGGGGGTTGGCTGGGACAGCCAACATGGCGCTGTGCGTCGCGTGCTTCTTCGCGGACCACCTCGCACGCGGGAAGACCCCGCAAGCGCCGAGTCAGTCCGCCCTGACCGAATGGTGGGCGACTGCTGGAGGGTCCATGGGACTCTCCACGGCAGAGGTGGCCGTACTACAGGATGCGTGCAGGATTGAGTAGGGTTTGAGACCGCCCGTCCCCCCCAGCCCCCCACCCCAGGTACCTTAGGTGACTGTAAATAACCGACTCCCGACTCCCGACTCCTGACCCCCAAACCTTATTTACAGCCCTGGGGGGGGGGGGGGGGGGGGGTCAAAATTGGACCCGGACATCCGGACACCCGGATTTCCGGTCCGGATATGTCCGCCCTGTCCGCCCTGAAATCGCCTAAGGGGCCGGGGGAAATCCAGGAAATTCGGGAAATCCAGGAATATGAAGAATCCTCCGTTGTTTGCGTTATTTTTTGGGGATTTTTTGGGATTAGTCCAGTTTTTTTTGGTCCGGAGTGGAGATTTGCACTGTCCCTGCCACTGCCGCTTATTCTAATACTACTCGGGCCCCGCAGCCTCACCACCCCCCCCCCCCACGACCAACCCTGAACTCAGGCATGTCGCTAAGCGTCGACCGTCGACCCAGTGATTTTGGGTTTCCCCCCCCATAAAAAAGCGTCGACCCAGTGGACTGGGTTGACGCTTGGTCGAGGCTTGGAGCGTCGACCTAGTGGAACTGGGTTGCCATTCAAGCCTGGACCAAGCGTCAACCCATTTATTACACTGGGTCGACGCTAACCTAGCGTTGGCCCGGTTACACTGGGTCGACGCTCACCAAGCGTCGACCAAGCGTCAACCCACTTTCACTGGGTCGACGTCGAAGAGAGTATGGTTTTGCAGGAACAGATGCTCACTACCGTGGCCTCCGGCGGCTGGGGGGCTCCGCCCCCCAGACCCCCCTGTGGCGTATGTCTCGTACTCAAGTCATTCGATTCCCACCGGGTCAGGGAATCCACCCACTCCAGTAGCCTCAGGAGGACGCAGCCAACTCACACAGAATCTGTACGCCCACAATGAACAGATGCTCACTACCGTGGCCTCCGGCGGCTGGGGGGCCCTGCCCCCCAGACCCCCCATCTCGCGTGCCCGTCTAGTAACCAAGTCCTTGCGCTTTGACGGCCGTGACATATCAGGGGGCAGCGTCGAAATCATGGTCCCGAAAGCCATTTTTTGGTTTCCTCCGGCACCCGACGGCGCGAGCGGGAGAGGAACCACGGAAGGAACCCAGCGCCTCACACCGTGCCCACCTAGTGGTCCACCGATGGGAAAAATTGGCAACAACACGAGCGCGCGCGAAGCGCGCGCGAGAAAAATTGACCCCTAGTGTTTTCCCCCCTGATCCCCCCCCAAAACAGGAGCGTCAACCCACCAAATCTCCAAAATCGAAAAGTTAGCGACAGGCCTGACCCTGAACTGCCCTGCTTCCAGACGGCAGATCAGGCACCCCTTCCCCCCCCTTTGGCGGACCCACTGCTTCGGCGGTACCGTTGGGTGGCGAGAGGGACTTCACCCCACCTGACGAACATGCACCAGTTTGAAAATTTATCGACCTCCTCTCCTGGGATCTCAGATTTCGGAGCTTTACGGCACTTCAGAGTCACCAGGCGGTTTGAACAATGATTTGGTTTCCCCCCCTGGCAAGATATGCCAGATTTTTCGCGGACGGACAGTTTCGAATTTCTGACTGTCGCATACACGGTGCCCGAATAACCCCACTAACAAGTGGGTATACGTGTTCCCTAACATGTTGGTGTGCCCTTGAAAAACAGCAGGCGTTTGTTATGTACCAAGTGATCGCGTTGCTATATATTTCCACTTTCAACGGGGTGACTCGTGCACCGTGTGTGTGGGGGTAGGGTGGCGAAGCAGAAGAAACGGAAAACCAGAGATGCCATCCCTTCACTCGATACGCATGGCTGTGCCATCCCCCCCACCCTGCTGCATCGATTGTTCTCCGCTTAGCTGGGGTCGGTATGGCCGGACATTGCAAACACTGCAAGGGATACCATCTCAGGCTGCCACTCCATTTCGCCGGCGAGCGAGTGGGGAGAAGAAGGCCTCTTGTAGCATGTATGATAGGCAACGGTTCAGAGCATATTTTGCTTTGCTCCCCCCCCCCCTTTTTTTTTGCGGCCGACCTTATTTTTGTCGGGAGAAAGTACCCCTCCCCCCACCCCCTCCCCCCGAACACACCTCCCCTACACCTTGCCCTGCCTTGCCACCCCAAGGTGACCAACGGTACCGGTACTGGTACCGGTACTCCGGTACCGGTACCGGTACTGGTACCAGGAAGTACCGGTACCGGTACCGCGAAAAAAATACAAGGCAAAACCGGGTTTCAGCCCACAAAAAACGTGGTACAGGGTCCGGAATGTGCCCGGATGGGGCGCGGTCGACCCGGGTCGACCCGGACGGCGACCCAGCGCGGGTTTCGCAAGTCCCAAAAAATCGGTCCCAAGGAGGGTGTCCTGAATTTAGGAAATTTTTGAAAAATTTGGAAAAATTTGGAGGATTTTTTGAAAAAATGGCGAAAAAAAGGGTGTGGGGAGTTGGGTCCAGTTTAGCAAAGTCCGTGTATTTGGACGCGGCCCCTCATATAAGGAAGCCGCGTCTCAGGTGCAGGATGTGGGGTGTTGTCGATTTTTCAGGGTTCGACATTCTCGGGCTGGACGGAGAGAAACGGTGGGTGCAACTCTGATCAGAAAAAACTTCAACCGAAAAAACGGGGTGTAGCTCCCTGACTGACGAGCAGCGGGAGGTGGCGAAGAGAAGCTCCTCATGCGTGGCGGCCTCCCTCGTTCGCGGCGGGAGAGGCATCCGGGGGTACGAGAGCGGCACCCGCCTGAGTTCTTTATGGAACCCACAAACCTGGGTGGTAGCCGGCCTCACGGATGTGAGGTTGGAAATGCTCCGGGAGACAGCCGATGGCGACTCAACGCCACAGGCTATCGTTGCCGGCTTGGTGCCCATATGGTGCAAGATGAGCGGCGGAATCCGCGAACTTCGGGAACTATCAGGTAGTTTGAACGCTGAAGACTGCCCCGCCAGGCTGAATGGGAGTCACAACGCGATGAGGAACAAGGATCAGCAGCGCCTTTTCCGGCAAACACAGGGCAGCTCTCCCTGAGCAGCTGGGAATGAAACGGGACGGAACTAACGAGCAGCAGCGAAAATGTTGCAGAGCACCAGTAACCACAACGAGTCCATGACACAAGTGGAACTGCAGACACGGGGCAGCCAAGAAACGGACGCAGTCGCAGGAGACCACCTCCACTGTCAGAACGAGCAGAACTGAGAGACACTCAATGGGATGGAGCGGAATCACTGTAACGGGGACACACTGATGGCACACAGTACAGACGGACAGAAGTCAGAGTGAAACGGTTGTACAAAGGGCTCGGCTTCACCGACGTCCTTAGTACAGAGTGAAACGACGACGCCGCCGAAGGCGGCCAATCCGCCGCCCGAAGGGCGGCGGAAAAATTTTTGGGGTGTTTTTGGGTGAAAAACCGGGCAACCTGGGCCCTTTGGGACCACATAGGCCAGGAAAGGCCAAAATTTTCGATTTTTTTCGGAAATTTTTCGGTTTTTCAGAGTGTGGCAGTCCGCAGATACAGATTTTCGGGTCGGAAAAAAAAATTTTTTTTCGACCCAAAAAAATCGGATTTTTTCGGGGAGGGTCTCCGGTGGCCCCCCCTGGATTTCCTGATTTTTCCCGATTTTTCCTGATTTTCGGATTTTGCTCGAAATTTGCCCTTGTGTCAACCAGTGGCAAAATTTTCGGAAAATCGGGAAGAATCAGGAAAATCCGGAGAACCGGACACCCTCCTAGATTCTGGGGGGGTGAAACGGCGGAAAAATTTTTGGGGTGTTTTTGGGTGAAAAACCGGGCAACCTGGGCCCTTTGGGACCACATAGGCCAGGAAAGGCCAAAATTTTCGATTTTTTTCGGAAATTTTTCGGTTTTTCAGAGTGTGGCAGTCCGCAGATACAGATTTTCGGGTCGGAAAAAAAAATTTTTTTTCGACCCAAAAAAATCGGATTTTTTCGGGGAGGGTCTCCGGTGGCCCCCCCTGGATTTCCTGATTTTTCCCGATTTTTCCTGATTTTCGGATTTTGCTCGAAATTTGCCCTTGTGTCAACCAGTGGCAAAATTTTCGGAAAATCGGGAAGAATCAGGAAAATCCGGAGAACCGGACACCCTCCTAGATTCTGGGGGGGTGAAACGGCGGAAAAATTTTTGGGGTGTTTTTGGGTGAAAAACCGGGCAACCTGGGCCCTTTGGGACCACATAGGCCAGGAAAGGCCAAAATTTTCGATTTTTTTCGGAAATTTTTCGGTTTTTCAGAGTGTGGCAGTCCGCAGATACAGATTTTCGGGTCGGAAAAAAAAATTTTTTTTCGACCCAAAAAAATCGGATTTTTTCGGGGAGGGTCTCCGGTGGCCCCCCCTGGATTTCCTGATTTTTCCCGATTTTTCCTGATTTTCGGATTTTGCTCGAAATTTGCCCTTGTGTCAACCAGTGGCAAAATTTTCGGAAAATCGGGAAGAATCAGGAAAATCCGGAGAACCGGACACCCTCCTAGATTCTGGGGGGGTGAAACGGCGGAAAAATTTTTGGGGTGTTTTTGGGTGAAAAACCGGGCAACCTGGGCCCTTTGGGACCACATAGGCCAGGAAAGGCCAAAATTTTCGATTTTTTTCGGAAATTTTTCGGTTTTTCAGAGTGTGGCAGTCCGCAGATACAGATTTTCGGGTCGGAAAAAAAAATTTTTTTTCGACCCAAAAAAATCGGATTTTTTCGGGGAGGGTCTCCGGTGGCCCCCCCTGGATTTCCTGATTTTTCCCGATTTTTCCTGATTTTCGGATTTTGCTCGAAATTTGCCCTTGTGTCAACCAGTGGCAAAATTTTCGGAAAATCGGGAAGAATCAGGAAAATCCGGAGAACCGGACACCCTCCTAGATTCTGGGGGGGTGAAACGGCGGAAAAATTTTTGGGGTGTTTTTGGGTGAAAAACCGGGCAACCTGGGCCCTTTGGGACCACATAGGCCAGGAAAGGCCAAAATTTTCGATTTTTTTCGGAAATTTTTCGGTTTTTCAGAGTGTGGCAGTCCGCAGATACAGATTTTCGGGTCGGAAAAAAAAATTTTTTTTCGACCCAAAAAAATCGGATTTTTTCGGGGAGGGTCTCCGGTGGCCCCCCCTGGATTTCCTGATTTTTCCCGATTTTTCCTGATTTTCGGATTTTGCTCGAAATTTGCCCTTGTGTCAACCAGTGGCAAAATTTTCGGAAAATCGGGAAGAATCAGGAAAATCCGGAGAACCGGACACCCTCCTAGATTCTGGGGGGGTGAAACGGCGGAAAAATTTTTGGGGTGTTTTTGGGTGAAAAACCGGGCAACCTGGGCCCTTTGGGACCACATAGGCCAGGAAAGGCCAAAATTTTCGATTTTTTTCGGAAATTTTTCGGTTTTTCAGAGTGTGGCAGTCCGCAGATACAGATTTTCGGGTCGGAAAAAAAAATTTTTTTTCGACCCAAAAAAATCGGATTTTTTCGGGGAGGGTCTCCGGTGGCCCCCCCTGGATTTCCTGATTTTTCCCGATTTTTCCTGATTTTCGGATTTTGCTCGAAATTTGCCCTTGTGTCAACCAGTGGCAAAATTTTCGGAAAATCGGGAAGAATCAGGAAAATCCGGAGAACCGGACACCCTCCTAGATTCTGGGGGGGTGAAACGGCGGAAAAATTTTTGGGGTGTTTTTGGGTGAAAAACCGGGCAACCTGGGCCCTTTGGGACCACATAGGCCAGGAAAGGCCAAAATTTTCGATTTTTTTCGGAAATTTTTCGGTTTTTCAGAGTGTGGCAGTCCGCAGATACAGATTTTCGGGTCGGAAAAAAAAATTTTTTTTCGACCCAAAAAAATCGGATTTTTTCGGGGAGGGTCTCCGGTGGCCCCCCCTGGATTTCCTGATTTTTCCCGATTTTTCCTGATTTTCGGATTTTGCTCGAAATTTGCCCTTGTGTCAACCAGTGGCAAAATTTTCGGAAAATCGGGAAGAATCAGGAAAATCCGGAGAACCGGACACCCTCCTAGATTCTGGGGGGGTGAAACGGCGGAAAAATTTTTGGGGTGTTTTTGGGTGAAAAACCGGGCAACCTGGGCCCTTTGGGACCACATAGGCCAGGAAAGGCCAAAATTTTCGATTTTTTTCGGAAATTTTTCGGTTTTTCAGAGTGTGGCAGTCCGCAGATACAGATTTTCGGGTCGGAAAAAAAAATTTTTTTTCGACCCAAAAAAATCGGATTTTTTCGGGGAGGGTCTCCGGTGGCCCCCCCTGGATTTCCTGATTTTTCCCGATTTTTCCTGATTTTCGGATTTTGCTCGAAATTTGCCCTTGTGTCAACCAGTGGCAAAATTTTCGGAAAATCGGGAAGAATCAGGAAAATCCGGAGAACCGGACACCCTCCTAGATTCTGGGGGGGTGAAACGGCGGAAAAATTTTTGGGGTGTTTTTGGGTGAAAAACCGGGCAACCTGGGCCCTTTGGGACCACATAGGCCAGGAAAGGCCAAAATTTTCGATTTTTTTCGGAAATTTTTCGGTTTTTCAGAGTGTGGCAGTCCGCAGATACAGATTTTCGGGTCGGAAAAAAAAATTTTTTTTCGACCCAAAAAAATCGGATTTTTTCGGGGAGGGTCTCCGGTGGCCCCCCCTGGATTTCCTGATTTTTCCCGATTTTTCCTGATTTTCGGATTTTGCTCGAAATTTGCCCTTGTGTCAACCAGTGGCAAAATTTTCGGAAAATCGGGAAGAATCAGGAAAATCCGGAGAACCGGACACCCTCCTAGATTCTGGGGGGGTGAAACGGCGGAAAAATTTTTGGGGTGTTTTTGGGTGAAAAACCGGGCAACCTGGGCCCTTTGGGACCACATAGGCCAGGAAAGGCCAAAATTTTCGATTTTTTTCGGAAATTTTTCGGTTTTTCAGAGTGTGGCAGTCCGCAGATACAGATTTTCGGGTCGGAAAAAAAAAATTTTTTTCGACCCAAAAAAATCGGATTTTTTCGGGGAGGGTCTCCGGTGGCCCCCCCTGGATTTCCTGATTTTTCCCGATTTTTCCTGATTTTCGGATTTTGCTCGAAATTTGCCCTTGTGTCAACCAGTGGCAAAATTTTCGGAAAATCGGGAAGAATCAGGAAAATCCGGAGAACCGGACACCCTCCTAGATTCTGGGGGGGTGAAACGGCGGAAAAATTTTTGGGGTGTTTTTGGGTGAAAAACCGGGCAACCTGGGCCCTTTGGGACCACATAGGCCAGGAAAGGCCAAAATTTTCGATTTTTTTCGGAAATTTTTCGGTTTTTCAGAGTGTGGCAGTCCGCAGATACAGATTTTCGGGTCGGAAAAAAAAAATTTTTTTCGACCCAAAAAAATCGGATTTTTTCGGGGAGGGTCTCCGGTGGCCCCCCCTGGATTTCCTGATTTTTCCCGATTTTTCCTGATTTTCGGATTTTGCTCGAAATTTGCCCTTGTGTCAACCAGTGGCAAAATTTTCGGAAAATCGGGAAGAATCAGGAAAATCCGGAGAACCGGACACCCTCCTAGATTCTGGGGGGGTGAAACGGCGGAAAAATTTTTGGGGTGTTTTTGGGTGAAAAACCGGGCAACCTGGGCCCTTTGGGACCACATAGGCCAGGAAAGGCCAAAATTTTCGATTTTTTTCGGAAATTTTTCGGTTTTTCAGAGTGTGGCAGTCCGCAGATACAGATTTTCGGGTCGGAAAAAAAAATTTTTTTTCGACCCAAAAAAATCGGATTTTTTCGGGGAGGGTCTCCGGTGGCCCCCCCTGGATTTCCTGATTTTTCCCGATTTTTCCTGATTTTCGGATTTTGCTCGAAATTTGCCCTTGTGTCAACCAGTGGCAAAATTTTCGGAAAATCGGGAAGAATCAGGAAAATCCGGAGAACCGGACACCCTCCTAGATTCTGGGGGGGTGAAACGGCGGAAAAATTTTTGGGGTGTTTTTGGGTGAAAAACCGGGCAACCTGGGCCCTTTGGGACCACATAGGCCAGGAAAGGCCAAAATTTTCGATTTTTTTCGGAAATTTTTCGGTTTTTCAGAGTGTGGCAGTCCGCAGATACAGATTTTCGGGTCGGAAAAAAAAATTTTTTTTCGACCCAAAAAAATCGGATTTTTTCGGGGAGGGTCTCCGGTGGCCCCCCCTGGATTTCCTGATTTTTCCCGATTTTTCCTGATTTTCGGATTTTGCTCGAAATTTGCCCTTGTGTCAACCAGTGGCAAAATTTTCGGAAAATCGGGAAGAATCAGGAAAATCCGGAGAACCGGACACCCTCCCAACTTTCTGAAAAATCTCTATGTCTCGAAAATTATTCCCCGGGGGCCCTCGCTACCAAGTGTGACTGAGTGAGAAAAAGTGAGAAATCAGCCATGTTTGGCTGACAAATGACGACTCGTGACTCACAGTGACTCGTAGCGAGGGCCCCCCCCGTGGCAAAAAAAAAAGTGTCACCAAATCGGCAAAAAAAATTTCGATTTTTTTCTCCCGGTACTGGTACCGGTACCGGTACCGGTACTCCGGTACCAGTACCGGTACCGTTGGTCACCTTGGCCACCCCGAAGGGGCTGCGTTGCGGGGGGTGAGGTGCGGCGGGTGGGGGCGTGGGTGGAAGCATTCATCCGGCTCCGCTCCTCAGGATACAGGCACAGTGCAGGCAAGACAGACAAGACAAAATCGAGACACAGAGACAGAAGACGGATAGCGGAGGGAGGGGGGGAGAGAGAGTTCCACAACGAGCAGCTTACCGGCGGGGAGTGGGTTTGGGGGGTGGGAAGGGTGCGGCGGATGGCATAGAAACCCTTCCTCCTTCAACCTCCTTCAAAGGGCGCTCTCCCCTCCCCCCCCCCTCCCCCACTCCCTCAGAAGGAGGCGCGCCAGATTAGGGTGCGCGATTTCCGGGGGATCACTGAGTTTTTTTACTGATATCCGTCAGATGGATCACCGGGTGGGGAGAGAACCGGTGTTTGCTTTGCCCGGGTCCACACTCCCTCCCCCCCCCCCCAGGCCTTCTCATAAGAAGCTACTATTTCCTGGTGTCCTGCTGGAGAAGCTGTGGAAGGCGGTGACCCAGCTTCCGCAGTCCCAACTGAAACCAGGAGTGCTGTAGAGAATGGGGGGCTCTTTGGGGGGGTGGGGGTGGGTGCGGTGGGGAGGTAACCTCTTGTGATTACCGAGATCGCCGGGATCCATCTCGCCGTCTGAAAAAGAATCCCAAATTTCGAGCATGGTTGCGCCACCGCCGTTGACACGCACTCAAACCCCCCCCCCCCCTAGGGGGGGTCAAATGGGGGTGACAAACACGATTTTTCAAAAAACCGGCGCAGAGGCCCCAAAGCCCCCGTAAACCCTCCAAACCCCCCCAGATCGGTCCGGAAACCCATCGAACCCCACTTTTCCACCATTCCGGGCACCTCAGGTGCCCGAATTGGGGTACCTAAATTTTGTGCCACCGTTTGGTACCGTACAGTGCCACTGTGTGGGAGGTTGGAAAAGAAAATGCCCCAACACACCACATCTGAGGGTTGCAATGCATGTTGCTTGCCAACCACGTCATCCGGTGGGTGTCAGGCGCTATGTAGGTGGCATTAGCCAGGTCTTCGATGTGTTCTGGCTTGTATATATACCTCCCTGCCTGCGGCACAGGCACTGCCTTTGTCCCCCACACCAGCCACAGAGAGCGTATTGTACTCGGTCCACGGTTGCTGATTCATTGTGATGCGTTGTATCCTCGAGTGAACGTCACACACTAGTGGCACCACCACCCGCCATCCGAGAGCTGTATTGACTTTGCGCGCTTCCGTTGTATTCACCTCGCCACGCATATTGCACCGTTCAGTACCAGTGCTCTTGGGCCAGGCAAAGTAGACCGCAGCAACTACCAATTCTGGCACAATGGGTACCACGACAGCGCACTTCATGTGTTCCCGGAATGTACAGCTCGTGTTGCAACAGTCGTTGTCAACACATCCCGGTTGTGGAGCACTGCTGCACAGGAATCACACGACCATCTGGACTGTTCCGTACCTACAGGCAGCCTCCCGGTGCATGGTGGCAGGGAGGTATATATACAAGCCAGAACACATCGAAGACCTGGCTAATGCCACCTACATAGCGCCTGACACCCACCGGATGACGTGGTTGGCAAGCAACATGCATTGCAACCCTCAGATGTGGTGTGTTGGGGCATTTTCTTTTCCAACCTCCCACACAGTGGCACTGTACGGTACCAAACGGTGGCACAAAATTTAGGTACCCCAATTCGGGCACCTGAGGTGCCCGGAATGGTGGAAAAGTGGGGTTCGATGGGTTTCCGGACCGATCTGGGGGGGTTTGGAGGGTTTACGGGGGCTTTGGGGCCTCTGCGCCGGTTTTTTGAAAAATCGTGTTTGTCCACGTAAAAGGGTGGCATTTGACCCCCCCTACCCCCCCCCCCCCACCCACCTCCCTCACCCTGACGACCCCCTTTCAGCCGACCCGAGCAAAGCGGCAAAACAAGGTGGCCCTGCCTGGCCACACGCCCCCCCCTCCCCCTCCCCCAGCAGACCTCCTCCTCCTGCTCCCAGTGTTGAAACGAGAAAGAAATGCATTCGTTGATTCGGAGGGGTGGGGGGTTTGATTGTCGAGAGTGAAGGCAAAGGCAAGTCCCTCAGCACCTTCTTGGGTGGGGTGGGGTGGGTGGAGGGGGGGGGGGGGGGAGGTCTTCCGTCATGCGGTGGCTGACAAGCGCAATTTTTTTTTTGAACGATTTGAACGATTTTTGGCCGTGCTCGTAGCATTCCCCGTTGAGGGGGACGCTATTTCGTGTTCTCCTGGCCGCACGGAGGCATTGCCTTACGTCGCCTCTTCCTCTTTTCCTTTGGTGGTGTGTTGGTCTGGCGCAGAGGGCGGGACCGTGCTGATATGCACAGTGACGACTCTCCCTTTTGTTTTGTGCCCGCCTCCACCGAGATTCGGCTGATGCCTCTCAGACTGGGGGCGGGCGGTCGCCGACGCTGACGCGCCTGGCGGCCTGTGGTAAGTGACGTGGGGCTGGGATGGGGGGGGG
Organism: Rhynchopus euleeides; assembly: GCA_963210315.1. Lineage (NCBI taxonomy): Eukaryota > Euglenozoa > Diplonemea > Diplonemida > Diplonemidae > Rhynchopus > Rhynchopus euleeides. The sequence continues at coordinate 1,223,612 of OY723272.1, forward strand.
GGGTGCTGGGAGGTCGGGCCGAAGCCCTTGTTCTCTGATGATGTTATTTGGTTCACGCGTTCAGGTAGTCCTTCTCGCCGTGCTCCGTTACCCCTGCCTCGGCCAGGTAGCGCAGCGCCTCCTTGCAGTTGTGCAACAGCAGGTTGTGCACGTTTGTGGCTGTGAGGTGGTGTCGGGCCGACGCTGTCGCGGGGCAGCCGAAGAAGAGGTGCTTCAGTGAGACCCCAGGCGGGGGGTGGCCCGGCGCATGCTTCAGGCAGGGTTGGCAAGGTGGTTGTGCCGTGCCCGGGATGTCATGGTCGTAGACCAGGCGGTGGTGGTCGGCCCGGAGTCGGCGGATGGTGGTTTCCCCTAAGCGGGTGAGTCCCTCCATGCGGAGGTCGGGGCGTTGCAGTCGCGTCTCCCCGATTCCCGAACGGTACGCGTACACGCTGTCCGTGCGGGGCACCGTTGCGTCGTTGTAGATGTGTCGGCGGAGGACGACACGAGCCGACGCGAGGCTAACCGGTTCCATCTGCGGCCGGAAGGCACCGATTTGCGCCTGTTTGTCAGCGAGTTCGTTCCCTGCTACCCCAACGTGTGACGGGATGTAGCGGAGGTGGGTGGTGACATCGTGGGTTTGGGCGAGCTCGTTCAACCACCTCCAGATGTCCCATTCGGTGGATCCTCTCGCTCGCTGCGGGCCGCTCAGCAGCGCGTTCAGTGCGCTCTGCGAGTCTGTGAGGATGGCGATCGTTTCGCCTGGGGATACCAGGGTGCATAGGTGAGCGAGGGATTCTCTGATGGCCACCAGCTCCGCCTGGTAGCTGATGCAGCGGAGTCCTGCCGGCCAGGCGAGCTTTTTCCTGAGGCGGCCCTCCGGCATGCTGTACACCGCTGCTCCTGCGCCGCCCTGCTGTTGCCGCGATGTGGAGTTGGAGACTGACCCGTCGGTGTACACATGCCAGGCGCATGTCGGGAGGGCCTGGATGGTCTGCTCTGCCAGGTCCCGGAGGGTGTCTTTCGGGGTGGCGGCCTTTGGGGCGGTGAGCCCCGGCAGCGTCGCCAGGATGTGTACTCGTGGCAGCACCAGGTTCCATTCCCAGGGGGGGATGGGGTGTGCTGCATGCAGGGGGGCCAGCAGGGGGGTGCGCCCGTCGACCTTCGAGGATTTCACCAGACTCCGTGCCTGATGTAGCCAGCTGCCTCCCGTGTTCCCGGTGTTTAGTTGCGCCCGGTATCCTGGGGAGTGGGGCACGCGGCGGAAGCGTTCGTGGTCTGTGCACACCGCGACCTTGAAGTCGAGGTCGAGGTCTCGCAGGTGTGATTCCCAGAGGAGCTTTGCCGTGCTGGTGTTCTTCATACAGCCCGTGATGATCAGGGCTGCCATGCGGTGGACATCTCGCAGGCGTTTGAGGTTCTTCGTGGACAGGCCAGGGGTGTAGACGCTGGCGGCGTACATCAGGATGGGGTAGACATATGTCAGGTAGGCCTGGCGCAGCGTGTCTCCACTTGAGCCCCAGTCAGTGCCTGCCAACATACGCAGAATGCTCAGGCGTCGCATGCAGGTGGTCACGACGTGGTCGACGTGGTCTGTCATCGTGTGGCAGGCATCGATGTAGACCCCGAGGTACTTCGCTGTCGATTCGTGCTGGAGGGGGGTGCCGTCTGGGAGCTCCATGCGTCTGTGCTCGCCCAACGCTGCGGGCGTCGTTCCCATCAGCGTGTAGCAGCACTTACTGGGGGAGAGCTGCAGCCCGTGGAGTGGGATTTCGGCGGCGAGTGTGGATATGACGCCCTGTGCGGTGCTTAGGGCTTCAGTGTAGTTGTCCCCGACGACGAGTACTGCGATGTCATCTGCGAACACCGCTGGGTGGATGTTAGGGGAGGTTTTTTAACTTCGTTCCCGTCCCCCCACGTTGTGCGCTACGTCGTTGTAGCGTTGGCTCACTCGTGTGCTTCTTTCCGGGGTCGGGTCAGGGATAGTGCCCTGTGTGGTGCCGTTTTTTCCCGCAGAGCGGGTGGGTTGCCGTGCGTCGACACGGAGACACCTCCCCATTAAAAGCCAAAGTTTTTGTGTTGAGACGTCTTCACCTGATATGGCAAAGGTCCTGTTCGTTGGTTTCCCCCTGGTCTGTCGCGCCCATCAGGGTGCGTGGACAGGGCCCGTACTTTGTTTTCATTCGTGTTCTGTGATTTGTGACCAACCCGCCCCTTGCCCCGCCCGGTTGAGGTCCCTACCCCTTCCCCCGTTTCGTCAGTAGCTCCGTCTCGGTCTCGTGGAGCAGGCCTGCGTCCATCAGGAAACGCAGGGTGGTCACGGGCCGGGTGAGGAGTAGGACATGGGGGGAGAGGTTGTCCAGGTGTTTTTCCCGTAGGTCCTTAAGCTTCGGGCAGGTTCGCAGTAGGTGCTTCAGCGTCGTTTTCTGCACTGTGCATCCGTGCATGGGGCATTTCGGTGCCCTGTTTTTCGACATGTAGTCGAACAGGAGGTAGTGGCGGCGCGTCCGTAGCAGTCGCATCGTGCTGGCCCCGAGGCGGGTCAGCGCCGGTGTGTGTAGCGCGGGCCGGCGCGCTGTAGGCCCCGCCGATTTAGGTGGCGTCCAGGCGTACAGACTTTTCTCGCCGGGCCGGGGCGTCCGCTCCGCAGTCACCCTCCGCACTGCCGCCTTCGCCGCCAGCAGTGTGATGGGCTCCGTCTGCAGCTGGTGGTTGTTCGTCCGCAGACCCGCCTGATAGTCTGCCAGTTCATTTCCCTCCACCCCGACGTGGGCCGGCACGTACTGCAAGGTGACAGTCGTGCCTGAGCTGGTGAGTGTGGCCAGGCCGCGCCAGACGTCGACAAGCGTTTCCGCTTTGGCACGGTGTGGCCCTGCTTCTAGCGCGTGCAGGGCGGATTGGCTATCCGTGAGAATCACGACGCGGGCTACACCCCTTGCTGCGATCATCTGAGTCGCCTCCCGCAGTGCTACCAGTTCCGCCTGGTAAGAGACGCAGCTCTGGCCCGCCCCGACACTGCGCTTGTCGACGATGTCTGTTGTAGAAGGGTCCAGGAGGACAACACCCGCTCCTCCGACTCCCTCCTTTACCGACCCGTCCGTGTAGGCGTGCAGCTCCGCCTGGGGGAGTCCCGCCAGCATCACCTGCGCCATAGCGTACCTCTCCGCGTCGGTCTGGTCGGGGTCGCTCCGGCTCAGGCCAGGGATGGCGGGGTGTATCTGGATGTTCCCGAGCATCCCTTGCCACTCCCACGGTGCCACCGGGTAGTGGGATATGATTGTGGCAGGGCCCGGGCTGCGTGTGTAGATGGCGGTGCGTTTGACCACCGATTCAGCCAAACGAAGCCACGTGCTGCCGGCGGTGCGCGACGCTTTTTGGATCGCCGTTGACCCCGGGGACCCACCAACCCGTCGAATCCGCTCGTACGCCGTAGCCGCTTCGGTGTACATCTTCTCTTCGAGGGTCGGCAGGTGTGCCTCCCACAGCAGTTCCGCTGTGTCCGTGGTGAAGGCGCAGCCCGTGATGAGCCGCGCAGCCCGGCGGTGGATCGTCTCCAGCTCGCCGAAGGCCTTGTTGGTGAGTGCGATCCCCCATACGCATATGGCATAGGTTACCGCGGGGAGCACGTATGTTAGGTACACCTGCCGCAGTGTGTGCGCGTCGCAGCCCCAGTCTCGTCCTGCCAGCATGTGTAGGAGTGCTAGGCGGCGTCGGTAAGTGATCTTGACTTGCTCGAGGTGCGCGGTCATGCTGCAGGTCTCGTCGATGAGGACCCCCAGGTACTTCGTTCTGTCACCCCGCTTGACCAGACTCCCATCTGAGTAGGTGAGGGGGAGGTCGGTTTTCCGTATGCCCTCCGCATCTCGCCGTGACACGAAAGGGAGGAAGGAGGTTTTGTCGCGGGACAGGCGGAAACCAAGTCGGGGGAGGCATTCCTCGAGGAGGCCGAGTGCCGTTTCGGTCTTCGCTGTTGTGTCATCGATATCGTCCCCCGTGAGGAGGATGGCCAGATCGTCGGCATATATGGCGGTATACCCTTTGCAGTGCGCGCTGAGGGTATTCGCCACCTCTGCCATGGCGCAGTTGAAGAGGAGGGGGGACAGCACTGTACCCTGGGGCACCCCCTCGGCCATGTGGTAGGTATCCCCGTGTGTACCACATACTGTCGTAGTCGCCCTTCGGTTGTCCAGGTAACTTGTGAACCACCGAAGGTATCGTGCTGGTGTGTTCATCTCTTTGAGGCGCCGGAGGATGGCATCTCGACTCACCGTGTCGTACGCCTTCTCCATGTCCACGGTGAGCAGGATTGCGCTGCGGCCTTCTGCCAGTGCATCCCGTGCCAGCTGTGTGAGCATCGCCACGTTGTCCACCGCGGACCTGTGGCGACGGAAGCCTGCCTGCACGTCGTTGAGGTTGTGCATCGGCTCTGTGGGGTCCTCCATGAGCTGTGTGAGCCTCTTGGCGATCATCCGTTCCATCACTTTGCTCGCCCCGCTCGTGAGTGCGATTGGACGGTAGGAGTTGGGGTCGGAGGCGGGTTTCCCCGGCTTGTGGATCGGGAAGAGGGTCGCTTGTGTCCATTCCTTCGGGAGTCTGCCGCTCACCCACGACAGGTTGCAGATGTGCAGCAGGCCCTCCCGTGCCCTGGGGCCGAGGTGTTTGAGGAACTCATTGTGGACACCGTCTGGGCCTGGCGTCTTCTTGTCGGCCAGCGAGTGGATGATGATGTCAAGCTCCGCCCTGGTGAAGGGGGCCTCTGAGGGGTGGGGTTTCGCGCTTTCCGGTGGGAGTTGTGGGGCACTTAATGGCTCGTCCGGGTGGGCCACCCCCCCGCCGCCGCTTGTCGCCGCATACAGTCGTCCGAGGCAGTCGGCCTTCTGTCTGTCAGTGGTGAGGGGGTCCCCCTCGTCGAGTAGTGGGTACGGCTGGGCTTTGTCCGCTCTGCCGTCCAGCTCACGCAGGAGGTTGAAGGCCCCGTTGGTGCGCGAGGCGTCAGTTGCCCGGGCTTCCCAGACCTCACGCTTCGCTCGCCGGATTTGGTTGGTGACTTCCCTCCTGAGGCGGGTGAGGGTTGTGCCGTCATCTTTCGTGAGCTGCGCCGGTGGTGTGCGTTGTTGGCGCCCGATCTCCGTGTCCCTCTCGCGGATCGCTTTTTGCACCTTCTTGTCGCACCATCGACGCTTCCGCTTCCGCCTGCGGTGTCTAGGGATGTGGCGCTTCGCCACCTCCAGCAGCGTGTGGGCCCATCGCGCGTACGCGGTGGTCGCATCCTTCCACCCGCTTACTCCGTCAGCACTCCGCTCCATCTCAGCGCAGTAAGCTTCCCAGTCCGCCTCCTTCCAGTTCCACAGCGGTTTGGTATTCGTTGTGTCCCTGTGTTGCGGTTCTGTGAGGTGCTCGCAGGGAACGTCGAATTCCATCGGCAGGTGATCGGAGCTCCCGGTGTTCAGCACCCTCCATTGCACCGGGTTCCAGTCACTCGCGACGACGACATCGGGTGATGTAGCGTTTTCGCCTACTATGCGCGTCGATGATTCAGGGGTGTTGTAGATGCGCATGCCGTGTTCCTGTGCCCAGTCATTGAGTTGGGTCCCGACGGTGTTCGGTGTCTTCGCCGCGCTCCATGTTGGGTGGTGCGCGTTCAGGTCACCTGCGATCACGACGTTATCTCCACACGGCAACTCCTCGGTGTCGAAGTCATCCCGCCTGGTGTCCGCCTTTTGTAAACCCACTGCGCTGGGACGGTAGATGTGAATGATATGTACGCCGCACACCTCCACGTCCTGTCGCTCTGTGACTTTCCAATTCTTGTATTCTGCCACTGTTGCGCCCAGGTCTTTGCGCACCAGGGTAGTGATACCGCCCCCGTGGGTCTCACTTGTCCCCTTGGCCCGCGACGCCTTCCGGACACGGGTGTGTGCTGCGTACCCGTTGAAGTTGATCTTCCCCGTCTGGGCGGCCTTTAGCTCCTGGAGGAGGACGACGTCGTATCGTTTCTTCTCCAGGAGGGTGTTGAGCTCCGCCTTTCTCGCCGGGGTGAGGCCGTTGATATTCCAGCTCAGGCATTTCAGGAGGGGGCCTGGGTTGGGTTCTATGCCTGCCTCGAGTAGCAGTCGTCGTGTGGTTTCGGCCTGACTGTGGAGGCGTGTGGGCGCTGGTGGTCAGACCCGGAAGGGTTTATCCGGGGACTTAGGGGACCGTGGCGCGGCTTTACGCGCGCCGTCGCGTTCACGCCCAGTGCCCCGTGGTGGCGAAGAGGTAGCAGTGGTCTTTGTCCCCCGGACCCTGTCCCGCTTGTCAGGCGACATGGTGAGGGGGATCGGCGTCGGTGGCCTCTCGTCCCTGTCCGTCCTCGTCCGCGGTGTCGTCTTCTGTGGTGTAGTCTGGGGCTCTGCGGTAGTCTGGGGCTCTGCGGGGGCCCCTTTCGCGACCAGACTTGCACGTACTAGTTCGTGCATCTTGTCCAGCCGCGTCTGGAGGGCGAGGTTTTGCGCACGGAGGATTTTCATGTCCTCGCGTGTGCTCTCCAGCTGTGCCTGCAGAGCTGCCACTAGCGGGTCGGGTGTGGGTGCGCGTGTGGGTGCGGGGTCCCTCATCTGGGTGTCCGTCTGTCCGGCTGCCTTCTTCTCCTTCTTCTTCTTCGTCTTCTTCTTGATCGGCAGCATCTCGCTCCCAGGCACTCCCGCCGGCGGCGTCGGTGTGGGT
>OY723272.1:1830495-2029495 GCA_963210315.1 Rhynchopus euleeides
CTGCTGCTGCTGTACCATGCGACAAAGAGGCTGCCGTTGTGTATGGGGTGTCCCGCTTTGTGCCTTTATCTTTGGCAGTGCGCTTTTGAGAGTTGTGCTCACAACGCAGGAAACTGTGCCAGTGCAAATCCTTGCAGAACATCACCACACTTCATGACAGGCGCGTGGGGTGTTCTCGTGATCGACGAATACCCTTTCTGTGCTTCATTGCTACACGGCAACACACTGGTGGCCTTCTGCCCAGCATGGAGGGCGGCACAGGGCTGCGCACGGTGCTGGTCGGGGTGAACCTGGTGCTGGTGCTGCTGACGACGGCCATTGTCGGGAGCATCTCGCTGCAGACGGGCGACACCCTGCTGCAGGACTCACGCGACACGGGTGAAGATCATGTGTCGCGCAGCCTGGCTGCGAGCAACGCCGACCTGCAGGTGCTGGGGGGGCTGTACCTCACACGCGTGCTGGATGGGGTGCACAAGGAGGTGCGCCAGTTCCTCGACCGCCCTGTGACAGCGATGCGCCAGATCTCCCAGTTCATCCTCCAGCACGACGCTGACACCATCACAGACCCCGACTGGTTTGCCAACGTGCTGCACCCAGTGTTGTACTCGAAGATGGCGCCGCTGGTCGACGGCGGGACCACGCTGCTGTTTGTGGGTGTAGTTCCCTTCAGCCCCTCGTATCCCAACGCAACAAATGCGCGTGGTGGCGAGGTCGGTTACGGCAGGGCCGATAACACCACAGGGCGGCTGGGCCCCAACCAGCGTGTGATGATGTTGCTCGAGAGGCATGACGTGCCCACTGGGCAACGGAGTGGCACTGGCCCGCTCTCGTTCGTCGGGGAGGCCTCGGAACAGGGCCAGTTCATGAGCCCAGACAAGCCATGCAACGGCTATCCAGACTTCAGCAAGGGTGAGCCGAGTGGGGTCTGCGTCTGGCCGTGGTCTCTGGTGATGAACAACCCGATACGCAACGAGATCCTCAGAAGGTCTCACCTCAGGTCGATAGACCCGGATGTGTCGACAGACGTAGTGATCGACGAGCCCAACACAGTGCAAGCGTCACCCATGTACCCGCTGCTTACATGGTTGACGATGTCGACTTACATGAGCCTTGCTCGCCCAGAACAGGTGCGGAAGGGACCACGCCACGCAGGGCAGCTGGGGTACATTTGCCTCAACATGCAGGGCATCGAGTTGTCGAAGATGTTTGCACGGCAGACACTGCCTGCAAACTCACTGCTCTACGCTGTGGCGCTGAACCACTGGACGGGCGAGACTGGTGACCTGGTGGCTCTCAACAAGTACCACATTATGACGTACTACAAGTTTCAGTTTGACGGACAGACGTACGAAGATACACGGATGATACACGTGACGAACCACACGGTAGACCCCAACTCGACGGTGCTGTCGCCCATCGGACGGCACGGTCGTGCTGTGATGTGGGAGCGTGACGGCGGGTACGAGGGTGCTGTGGCACGCACACTTGAGTCGTTCGAAAGCTGGACCGACACGGCGAACGGGACCACCACCGAGTACTGGTTTGTGACGCAGAAGTCAACACGCGGGAAGCTTGTGTGGTACGTGTCGCTGCTTGTGCCGCGGGGAACAGTGATGGGGTCGATCGACCTGTCGATGGCAAGCATCCGGACTGACAGCGCGCGTGCGAAGGCAGACAGCAACCAGCAGCAGCAGGATGTCTACGTCATGATCGGGTGTGTGATGGCGGGTGCGGTGGGCGGGATGCTGGCGATCTCTGCAGTTGTGGCACGCCTTGTGACGGGCCCCATCCACAAGCTGCAGCACGACATGCACTGCGTGGCACAGATGAACCTGGACGCTGTGGAAGCAGATGCCGCAGCCGCAAGCATCAGCGAGGTGGCAAACATGCAGGAGTCCTTCATGGCGATGGTGCGCAACCTCACGGAGTACCGGAACTACATGCCCGACTCGCTGCTGATGAACGAGGACATGGCGTCAGAAGAGGATGCAGGAACTGTGTGTTCGTCTGAGGGCAAAACTAAAAGCCGCAAGTATGATTTGGCAAGCGCGATGTCATCAAGAAGTTCACACGATTCGACGAAGCTGAAGGATGTGGCTTTGGTGATGAAGCGGCGTCAGGTGACTGTCGTGTGGTTCAACATCAGGGGTTGGCACAGCATGACGAAAGGCCTTGCTGACGCAGAGGTGATGCGTTTGAATGCTGATGTGATGTCAGCGCTACTCTCGGCTGTCAGGGAGAACGGCGGGGTACAGGACGGGTTCTTCGGGGATCACCTTGCCGGGGCGTTCAACGCATTCTCTACGTGTGCTCAACATAAGACGTCAGCTGCCCTTGCAGCATCGCATGCACGCAACAGCATCATCAGATTGGATCTCAAGGGCAACGCCAGCCTGTCGAGTGCTGTTGCCACTGGCGCAACACGTATCGGGCATGTGGGGTGTGCGGGGATGAAGCGGGTGACGATCCTCGGGCTCGTGATGCCGTTTGCCGCAGCGCTGGAGAGGTACAACAGTTGCTTTTGCATGCAGGGGTTGGCTGATGCGCAAGTGGCGACTGCGAGTGCCCGTGAGTTCGACACGAAACACCGGGGATTCGTCAAGTACCGGAAGCTGGGTGACAAACCCCTTCCGGTGTTCGAGTTATTCCTCAGAGGCACTGCAATGCAGAATGACGAGTGGATGTACGAGATGGAGGCGCTGGAAGCCAGCAACCCGCATGTTCACTGGAACAACGTCTGGAGCTGTGTCAGCGCGAGTGACTGGAAGGGAGCAGCCGCTGCCCTCGAGGGTGTCGCGAAAGATGCAGATGGATATGCCATGCTGGCTGCTGTTGTGTCTGCACAGGAGTACACACCTCATGATTTGTAGCAGCCAAAAATGGGTATTCCCCCCCCCCCCCCCCTAGGGCGGGTCGAAAGCCTGTCCCAAAATGGGGTTTTTCGACATAGCAGCCGCGGCCCTCTATTTGACCTTCTGACCCCCCAGAACCCACCATACCCCGGTTTTTGGGCCCTAGGAGTCCGATTTTCGGGCTCCCGAGCCCCGGAAAGTCGATTTTTGATGATGTCAAAATTTTGTTCCCTATACTGCACCTCAGGGTCACGCACGGGTTCGCCAGTCCACTATCAGCCCATGTGCAGGCCCACTTTCTCGACCTCCTCCACCCCTTCCTCCCCTGCGTCCTCAAGACCCTCCATAGGTGCCAATCCTGCATCTTTCGACCCTCTTCCCACTCCAGCGTCGCACCAAACTGTTGAATGCGGGCAGCCACCATCTCCTTCTCTGTATACACTGCCAGATCATGCAAAGATGCATACTGATGCAGAGTGGGAACCGTCATCAACTTGCACAGTGTGCGGTGCTTGGCTGCAAGGGACAGGCGGCACAACTGGCCACTGCTCCGACACTGAGATGCTGGTCTGGCCAACGAACTCTTTGTAAGTTGAAAGGTCTCCTCTGTCGGGAGGGGGGTTTGCGAACCAACCCTCACGACTTGCTCATGGCTTGCTGAGCAGGGCGTGCAATGACTTTCTGATTATTCAGGACGTGCATTCGAAGCCCGCGCACTTCTTCTGTGAAATGGTTGTTGCGAGAGTTGCACTGTGTGATTCCTTGATCCCCTTCCTCGCCTCAGCGTACGGAGGACGCTTGAATGTCCCGAGCATATCCTTCGCAGCGTCTTTAGCCAGTTCCGCGCACTCGTCATTTACATAAGGCGCGTGCAGCATAAATACCCGGACACTGTTCTGAGACCAGGTCCCACAGGACCCTGGTCTTGAGCGCCAGAAGAGAACCTTGATGATAAGCTCGGGCTCTGCGTTGCAGCTGGGTACTCGCTGCGCTCTTCCACCTCCCTTGACTGTCTGCATCCACAGGAGAAATGCTTCGCAGATAACGGCAGCAGTGGCAAGTCTTTAGTCGGGACAGTTTACCTGCCTTGCATTCTAAGAGAGCATTCTCATGAGGGCATCAACACTAATGCATCACTGTCGGCTATGATGACATCCTCCCTGTTCCTGGCAGCTCCGAGTTCAATAGCAGGCCACCCAACGACTGTGTCAGATGGCAGTATTCGATGGCATCTTCTCACTGTCCGAATCGTTGGGATACGACGTTGTTTGTGGCGCGGATGAGCGGTTGCATCAGAAAATCACAGCCGCAGGATGGTGTGCGCTCGGACGTCCCAGGATGAGAGTGTTTTACTATCTGCCCGTGGCAGGCGTCCGTGCCATGACCCGGAGGTGCAGTATAGGGAACGGAAAAATTGACATCATCAAAAATCGACTTTCCGGGGCTCGGGAGCCCGAAAATCGGACTCCTAGGGCCCAAAAACCGGGGTATGGTGGGTTCTGGGGGGTCAGAAGGTCAAATAGAGGGCCGCGGCTGCTATGTCGAAAAACACCATTTTGGGACAAAAAAACGGGGCTTTCGACCCCCCCCCCCCAGCCAAAGGGGGGGAGTAAATTACCACGAATGGGACTGATCTACCACCTGATTTTGACCCGAGTTTGGTGGAGTTTGGTGGCGTCGGTGGTGTTGTGCGGTGTTGTGTGGTGGTTCCCTGCAAAAAATCGAATGTCCTATGGGGCGGAGGGCGCTGGGGACTGGGCAGTGGCCGTTCCACATGCCCTTCCCCTCGTGACTTACACCCTGTCACCACCCCACTTCACGGAAAACATGACTACGCAGCAACAGGGTCATGCTTGCGGCGGTATGCAACTACCAGGACAGCCTGTTTCGGGTTCGCAAAGCCTGGTACGCTGCCTTGCCGTAGGGACCCAGATACTGAGGACACCCCTGTGAGAACACTGAGGGAAGATGTTGGGCTAGCCTAGTTGAAGCAGGCTTCGGGGTGACCGAGGCAGAGCACCCTGTCCAGAACATCAACAAGACTGTTCGACTGATGGTCTTCGGCGCAATGCTTGGAGATATCAGGAGCCTCTTCAAGGCTACCACTTATGTTGGACTTGGCCTTCGCTCCTGTGAGCAGTGAAAAAAGTGAGGGACGCCGTTCTTTCCCTCTGACTGACGACCAGTGATGACGTAGCGAAGGACCTTGAATGGGGTTTGAACCCGAGAGAGTCAATACTCAACCGAAGGTATTCTCCAGGACCTGGCACGGAACGGGCGATACGAACGCTCCCACCGTGCGCACGGACCTGTCTGCGACTCTACAAGGAACCACGGGGTGGCGCGCGCACATCACCTCGGAGGCCTCAAGGAGCCTGCCTGACCTGCACGACTCCGCTGCGCCAGCTACAAGGCGGAGCTCGGGCGCCATCCCACCGACCTACAGCAAGGCAAGGGGTGATGATCATCTGGAGACCTGAGCCCATGCAGGATCGGAGAGGCGCGAAGGCCTTATCCACAGATGATCCACCTGAGGGAGACCACCATCCACCTCCTTCGGACAGACCACACAGCCTTGTCGATGACCACAGCAGACCAGTACGTGTACCCTGCCTGCAGCACTGGGCCACGCCCCATCGAGGGTCTCCCTGAAGCATCTCTTTCGCCACGGCCCAAGCCGGAACCCCCTCACCGCCACCAACGAACTGTTGCTGCACCGCGACAAGGAGGCAGCCCGCTACCTGGCTGCAGCAGGGGAACTGGGCACAGCGAGGTACTTCAGCCATTCAGCTTCATGCGACTTTGGGAAGGGATGGCCTCCACCCAAAATGGCTGGAAATCCTGTCCGGCCGCTGAAATTTGAGCCGGACTACGGGCGGCCATCTCGCGACTCCCACACACGGCACACAGGCAATGCGAGTCGCATTCTCGGGGGTACCCACCACCCGTAAACCCCAGCACACCACCTGCCTGCCTCAGGCACAACTTGACGGTGCACTCATCTGGCGATACGCGTGCTCGTCTTTCTTCTCCGCGGTGGCGATGCTGAAGATGCAGTCCACGTTCGTCATACTCAGCCAGGTCTGCAGACACTCCACCACGTACGGCCAAAGGCGGGGAGGAGGGCTGCCTTGGCTTTCTTCCAGAAGGCCAAGGGGGTGTCGGCAACAAGGTGTGCCGCACTCAGGACCAGGTAGGCCTTGAACTCCTCCCGACAACATCCTTGTAGAAAACAGTAAAAATTACACCCCTGGCCCCCCGTCGAGGGGAGAAACCCTCACAATACCCTGTGAGAACCACCTCCGTGTCAATATGTGGACAGACTTGAACACGTCGCGTGACGGCTACACCACCCAAACTGCCTCCAGCTGCCTTCAGGCAGACTACTTGGAGAATTGAATGTGTGATGCTGGGAGTCGAATATAGTGAAGAGGAGACGGTTTCATTGACCAAATACCTGTCTACCCATTCTCGCATGCGAGAATGCGATTTGCATTGCCTGTGTGACTAGGACACGCATTCGCGTCTCAGACTCCAGTACCCAGACTCCCGCTAGCGGGCTAGGGGAGTTGGAGTCCACTATGTACTTGCACTCCAGGTCCCTGACTTGCACGCAGTGCAATAATGTGCCTGGAACCGGGGAGGAATGCAGTGCAAGTAATGTCCGGGTGTGCAAGTGCTATCTTCCTCCCTGTTTTAGGGGGGCAGTTGGCCTGTAGTACGGATCGAACCCCGGTCTGTCCAGGAACAGGAAGCGTACCGTACGACTTCTCCTTCACCCAACGGCGTCGTGCGGTCAAGCAAATCGGATATTCTTCCCAACGGGACCCTTCCCAAGACGAAAACCAGCCCCTGACCAACCCCACAGGCTCATCTTACCCTTCCTGGGGCTGAGAGAATGGTAGTGACCTCCATTTTGTAGCTGATTTTGGCCCGAGTTTGGCGGAGTTTGGTGGCGTTTGGTGGTAGTAAACTGGAGATTTTCGGAGATTGGTTTCGGGCAAAATCAGGTGGATCTATTTAAATACGGCCCTCATAGATCTAGCAACCCCACTCAGCATCGCGGAACTTACGGTCTTCTTTCCCTGGACCGTCCTGGACTTGCACCTTTGCCTGTCGTCCCACTACACCTACACAACCACTTTTCCTCCCTCCATTGACATACGACAGGTCCCTCTGCTCTTGCCGTGACCTGTGGAGGGGCTCCGAACTCTTGCGCGCCCACCACATACCACGGATCCTTCTGGCCTCCTGGCTCCCATATAATGACATTATTTGGGGGGTCTTGCTGCCCAAAAATCCCGAAAAGAAAAACGTTATTCGGGGGGTGGAGTTATTTGGGCAGAGGGTGACCACCTGGTTTGACCCGAGTTTGGCCCACCACGATCCGCACAGATCCCAAACGTTCAAAAGAACGGGGTTTTGGAAGGTCCGTGAGGGGTCCCACTGGGTGGGTGGTGGAGCTGACCTCATATGGCCTAGGAACACCTGAATACCCGGACAATCCCACCCCCCTGGAAAAAATCCAGGGTCTGGAATTATTCGGGGGGTCGGCGGTCCGCAAAATGGCTCAAAAAAAAGGAATTATTTGGGAAGGGCGGGATTATTTGGGGGTGGAATTACACGGGGGGTCCCTTTAATTGATTTGTTGTCTCGTTTTTGCTGTCACTTCACGGGGTGCCAGTTTACCACCACCAAACACCACCAAACTTCGCCAATCCAACCAATGAAAGTATACCCATCGAGCCCGCCAAACCGCGGCAGCACTGGGTCTGGAGGCAGACGTCGCAACGTTTCGACACAACGCAACCCTGCAGGGTAGCGGCTTATGGATTTCCGTAGATTATGGTGACCCCCAGTCAGTGGTGGAGACAGGCACCCCTGGCCAAAATGACCCCACCACGATCCAGAGGCGTTCTCGCGATCGACGAATACCCTTCCGCCCTTCTCCTTGTTTCTCTTTCAGAATTGCTCGAATACCACTTCTATCCACCTCCAACTACCTTCAAACCACCTTTCTTTAAGGGGGGTGGGGGGGGGCAGGCACGTAGCTTTTGAAATTGGATTTTCGGATTTTTGCTGCTTCTGCTGGTCTGGGGCATTTTTCGGCGTTTCGCCCAAAACCCCGTCCTGACCGAACATCTCTTCTTCATGGATTTCCAAGATTCGCACTGCTGCAGGTCCCTGCCGCCTCCCTTCCTGATGCGTATTGCTGTGTAAAGCCTGTTGTGTGTTGCCAGCGATGCATAGGACAACAATATCTGCTTCTGCAGTTGACGCATGATTGTCCTTCGAAAAGGAATGGTTGACTTGTCAAGAAGACAGCTGCAGTCAGTTCGCCCCCAGTCCCACCCCTTCCGGCGAACCAACATTGCGGTTTCACACTTCTCCCCGAGATTTTTTTTGGTAGAACGCAAAAAGATAAGGCGTTGTTTGTGCGCCAAACCCGGCAAATCACCCGCTCGGGCGAGAAGTGTGTTAAGCCTAAAAGGAGCTGTGGCAGCAATGTGGGCGTGTACTCTGCATAATTTGCTTCCCTGCCTTATCAGTCTCTTCGCCTTCCTTCTGCAGATTCACACCCCGGTTGCACAAACAAACACCTTACGTACCGCCGGCTCCTTTTTTTGTGATCCGCAATAGCCCCCATCAGGTCACACCATGCCACACCCATCAGGACCACCACACCCACCCCACAGGGAAACCCCCACACCGCCACCTCCACCTCAGCCACAGCCCGATGGGTGCCTGCACCTCACCGACGGGCCACGCCACCCCGGACACATCACAGCCCCCTTCCTCCTCCTTCGCAAAGCGCCTCCTCTCCCGACCTGACACCACGCCGCACCTCCACGCCCAGGGCGGCGAACGCCCTCTCCTCTTCGCCCCCGCCGCCACCACCACCACCACTCCCACCACCACACCCGAGAGCTGCTGGGGGTCCTCCTGCACGATCCACTCCAGCCCTTCTTCGCTGTCTGATAAATCTCGGGGAGAGCGCAGATGCAACGGGTCGCACACATGCATTAATTCATCTCCAGAGGGCACTGCCACGCCATGCCCGCCAGGCAGCCCCACGAGTGGTGCGCTGGAGGCTCTTCTCAATGCCGCAGAGTCTGGTGACCTGCAGAGCTGCGCCCGCCTCCTCTCGTCAGGCGTCCTCCCCGACGCCAACTGCGCCCGGCCCGACGAGAGGTTTGCAGGCGGGTTTGCCACGCCGATGCTCTACGCTGTGCTGCGGGGGGATATCACAATGTGCCGATCACTCCTCCGGCATAACGCCTTTCAAAACGAGGCGCTTCTCCAAGCGATCCGGATGGGCCGCACCGACCTCTGCAGATCCCTCGCCGACTCCGGGCTTGACATCCCCGGGGCCCTGGACTCCCTCCTGAGCGCCTCCGGCGAAAACCTCACGGCTGAGCTTGTCACATCGCTTGTCGAAAGCCCTGAGGCAATGTCCTTCATCCTCTGCTGTGGGGTGGACCCATCGCACGACGTGCCGCGCGGCTGCCTCCTCTGGGCTGCCTCAGAGGGGAAGCCTGCGGCATGCAGGTTGCTGGTTGCCTGCGGTGCGGGGCAGGAGGATGTATCTGCTGCAGCATTTCTCGCAGCGCGCAGCGGGCACGCCAGCCTGCTGGACTTTCTCCTCGGAAGCGGTGCGGACCACCGCGGAAGAGGTGCGCTTTGGGCAGCGGCACAGCAGGGGCACGGAGAGGCCTGCCGGGTGCTGCTTGCGCATGGCGCAGACCCGAGGGGTGATGATGGTTCAGGGGACGGGGCGCCCCTCCTCGCAGCTGCGGAGGGTGGGTCCCCTGCAACCTGCGAGCTGCTGCTGCAGCATGGCGCGGATCTGCGCTGCGCCGAAGCCTCTGGGGCAGGGCCTCTGGCCCTGGCAGCCCGGAGAGGGGCTTCGGAGCTCTGCAGGGTGTTTCTGGATCACGGCGCGGATGCCAACGCATCCGATGCGTATGGCAGCACGCCGCTGCACGATGCGGCGTATGGAGGGCACCTCGAGGCCTGCGCGGCCCTGCTGGAGAGGGGCAGCGTGGCGGGGTGCTGCAATGCCTTCGGCGAGTCCCCTCTGATGCTCGCAGCGGTGGCGGGGCATGACGGTGTCTGCCGTGCCTTGGAGGCGCGTGGGGCTGACCCCCGTGAGGCGTATGCGCCTGGGGGGCGGTGTGCAGAGTGGCGTGTGGTGGAGGAGGGTGCGAGTGGCGGAAGGGCGGTGGCATCCGGGGGGGCGTCTTCCTGAGGTGTAGGCCTCCCCCCCCCCCCCCCCCGTCTTGTGTTGTCGGCGTGCCGCTGTGGGGGGTTCGCACCACCCATCCCTCCGGTGGGGGTCCTGTGGGGCCCAGAGGTGTCTGCCGCGGTGGGGGGTATGGGGGGGGGGGGGGATATTTTTTCTGAAGGAAATCCGCGCTGTGTGTGGGTTTCTTCGAGGGTTATTTATTGCTCTGAGGGATTGGGAGTGGTGCCTCCTTCCCCCCTCGGCCCGGCCCCCCCGTGCAGTTTTTACAAAAGCATGTGGGGGGGGCGTGTGTTGTGCGTGCGTGCCTTCGCTCAGAAAAAATACAGAAAAGGTGAGAACAGTGGAGGGAAGTGTCTGCTGTTGTGGTGCCCCCTCGCAAAACAAAACAAAACAAAACGGTTTCTTTTGCAAAGGGACACAGTTTGACACGCAACAAACCCTGCAGAAAAAGGCCACTCCATAATTATCCAACAGAACCTTGTTTTTCAACTTGCCCCCGACGGTGCGTGTTGTGTTGCGCGTGTCTAATAAAACTCCGGGCATCACAAGCGTAGAGAATGCCTGTAGTCGGCATTCCCCCCGCCAATTTTGCTCCCTTCTCTAGCGTTCTCGAGAGACTCCTGAGCAAAATTAGACACACGCCCACTCGCCACCCGCCACCTTCTCACACCTAACACAAAAAACCCCACTCCCCACTTATTGCTTTTGAGGGTCTTTCGGGCCTCCTCCCCGAGTCGGCTGTTGTGCGGTGTGCGTTGCGGCCAGGCGTCTCTCTAGCCTTTCGTCTGTGTGCTGCCGTGCCTCCGATATTGGTTTTCTTTCCCACCGTGATGTCGGGGGGGGTGTGGGGGGGGGGGGAAGTAAATCAGCCATTGCTCTGCAGACAGAAGGCGCCTTCATCGCGAGCACCTCAGGGGTGTCTCGGGAGGTGGGGGGGGGGGTAGGGGGGGTCAAATGCCACCCTTTTACGTGGACAAACACGATTTTTCAAAAAACCGGCGCAGAGGCCCCAAAGCCCCCGTAAACCCTCCAAACCCCCCCAGATCGGTCCGGAAACCCATCGAACCCCACTTTTCCACCATTCCGGGCACCTCAGGTGCCCGAATTGGGGTACCTAAATTTTGTGCCACCGTTTGGTACCGTACAGTGCCACTGTGTGGGAGGTTGGAAAAGAAAATGCCCCAACACACCACATCTGAGGGTTGCAATGCATGTTGCTTGCCAACCACGTCATCCGGTGGGTGTCAGGCGCTATGTAGGTGGCATTAGCCAGGTCTTCGATGAGTTCTGGCTTGTATATGTACCTCCCTGCCACCATGCACCGGGAGGCTGCCTGTAGGTACGGAACAAGTCCAGATGGTCGTGTGATTCCTGTGCAGCAGTGCTCCACAACCGGGATGTGTTGACAACGACTGTTGCAACACGAGCTGTACATTCCGGGAACACACGAAGTGCGCTGTCGTGGTACCCATTGTGCCAGAATTGGTACTTGCTGCGGTCTACTTTGCCTGGCCCAAGAGCACTGGTACTGAACAGTGCAATATGCGTGGCGAGGTGAATGCAACGGAAGCGCGCAAAGTCAATACAGCTCTCGGATGGCGGGTGGTGGTGCCACTAGTGTGTGACGTTCACTCGAGGATACAACGCATCACAATGAATCAGCAACCGTGGACCGAGTACAATACGCTCTCTGTGGCTGGTGTGGGGGACAAAGGCAGTGCCTGTGCCGCAGGCAGGGAGGTACATATACAAGCCAGAACACATCGAAGACCTGGCTCATGCCACCTACATAGCGCCTGACACCCACCGGATGACGTGGTTGGCAAGCAACATGCATTGCAACCCTCAGATGTGGTGTGTTGGGGCATTTTCTTTTCCAACCTCCCACACAGTGGCACTGTACGGTACCAAACGGTGGCACAAAATTTAGGTACCCCAATTCGGGCACCTGAGGTGCCCGGAATGGTGGAAAAGTGGGGTTCGATGGGTTTCCGGACCGATCTGGGGGGGTTTGGAGGGTTTACGGGGGCTTTGGGGCCTCTGCGCCGGTTTTTTGAAAAATCGTGTTTGTCACCCCCATTTGACCCCCCCTAGGGGGGGGGGGTGGTTTTCTCTGCAGCTGGCGTTCCACAACCATTCTCTGGGCCTGCTTTTTATTTTGTTCGGGCCATGCCGTGTCATGTCATATGCCATGGGATGGTCAAAAGTGAAAAGGGCTGCCGATACATCTCTCGTCTTGCGTTCAGGAGGGGGGGGGTGGGGGAGGGAGCTATTCGCTCGAAAGTGCGGAAAAAAATAGCTCGCACCCCGTTCTCCGAATAGCCAGGCCCGAGGTGCAGTGGCACACAGTTTTGATTCAGAAGTAGTCTCGCCACCCACCACCATTCCACCCCCTGTGATTTCTCATAAGGGATTCCTTTTTTTTTCCCAGCGCCCACCAGTCATACCACACCAACACCACCACACACACACACACCCCGGCAGAGCCCTGATCTCCCGCCCACCCCCTGCACGGCGGTGGCAAGGCGGAGGGGGAGGGAGAAGGCCTAACCAGGGAGGGCGGTGGTGGGGGTTGGAGGGCGGTTCGGGTTCCCGTGCCCCGTGCCCCCCCCCTCTCCCTCTCCCGCCCACCGCCAACAAATACACAAAAAAATACGAAGCATCGCCCAACACTGAACTATGAGGCAGTGAAGGGTCAGTGGGGCTGGGTTATTTCCCTCCACCCCGGCGGCGCTGTAACCCCCACAGCTCCCCCTTTCTGAGCTCCTAAGATGGTGCGCACGATGCAGCGGCAAGGGTCGGGCGGTTTTCTAGGTGGGGGAGACAATGGGGGTGGCGGAGGTGCGGCTGATAAAGCGGCGAAACAGAGGCAGTATAAGGCCGAGCTGGATGAACAGCGCAGGATGAAGGAGGTCCTGCGCGTCGCAGGGGACAGCGACACGGGGAGGCACCAAGGCATCGGACAGGGCGTGCCTCACCTGCCCAGAGCTGAGCCTGAGGAGGTGGGTCTCTTTGCAGGTCTGGGGAGGGGTGAGACAGAGGCTCACAAGCGGCAGCGAGAGCTGGACTACCGACATGCCCTCGAGCAGCAGCAGGAGGAGTCGAAGCAGCAGCGGAGGCATTCCCAGGGCGAGCTGCAGGGGGTGACACACACGCATCCACACCCGCATCCGCAGCCGCACCTGCCGCATCCAGGCGATGCCAATCCGGCGGTGCGGCAGGTCAGCCCTGGGCAGGAGCACGGGGTGGTCCCGGTACCTGGGGCATCGCCTCCTTTTCAGCAGCCGTTTCAGCAGCCTCCAGGGTTGGTGCCTGTGCCGCCTGCGCTGCCCCCTGCGATGACAGTCCCGCAGACACCCGATCAGTTCTATCAGCAGCAGCAGCAGCAGCAGCAGGCTGCATACATGCAGGCATACATGCAGCAGCAGCAGCAGCAGGCGTACCAGCAGCAGGTGGGCTACCCTATGGGATACCCGCCGCCACCCCCACCGGCGATGGCGATGGCGGGAGGAGGTGGCACACCTTACTTCCCCGGGGCACCACCCCCCGGGACAGCTGGGTCCTACCCGCTGACAAGCCCCGGGGTTCCGTACGGCCTCCACGGCGGGGGTGTGCCGGCGCCGATGTCGCTGGGTGGAGGTGTCGGGGGTGGGACCCCCGGGATGCTGCCGCCCGGCCCCAACGTGTGGTCGTCTGTGGCGAGCTCCGGGTTCCCGCAGGCGGTGAGCAGGGAGGTGAGCCGGGAGGGCGGGATGCGGGATGATGTCAGCCATATCAGCCGTGGGGAGTCGCATGCGCCGAGCCATGTCAGCCACGTCAGCCATGTCAGCTATGGGGGGAGCCACGGTGAGGAGCAGCACCACCAGCAGCAGCAGCCCAGGCAGGTGGTGGTGCCGCATCACGGCGACCGCCCGGATTCGCATGAGTCAGCGGGGCATCCCAAGAATCCCGGTGGTGGTGAGCGGGGTGGGCATGTGACGTGGATTAACGGGCGAGCCGTGCTTGCAGCCGATCAGGATATGGACAGGATCCGGAAGGAGAAGGAAGCGAAGCTGGAGCTGCGCCGCGAGTTGGATGAGCAGCAGCGTATGAACGAAGAGAGGAAGCGGCGGGAGAAGGAGGAGCGGAAGCGTGAGGACAAGCTGCTGGAGGAGCGCATCGAGGCGGAGCGGCGGCAGGACGAGGAGGAGGCGAAGGCGAAGAAGGAGAAGGAGCGTGCCGAGGCGCGTGCGGCGGAGGAGAGGAGGCAGGAGGAGGCGGCACGGAAGGAGGCCGAGGAGGAGGAGCGGCAGCGGAAGGTGAAGGAGGAGAGGGAGAGGGCGCGTGAGGCGCAGGAGAGGGAGAGGGAGCTGAAGGCGCAGCAGCAGCAGGAGCAGCGCGCGAGGGAGAGGGAGATGGAGTTGGAGCGGGAGGAGGAGCGGCGTGAGGCGGAGGAGCGACAACGCCGTGCGGCTCTCGAGCAGCAGCAGCAGGAGCAGCAGCAACTGCAGCATCAAGAGCAGCAGCAGATGTCGTACCACCAGCATCATCATTACCACCAGCATCAACAGAGTGTGCGCTTCACCCCGCAGTCGGCTGCATCGCAGCCTCCGTCGCAGGCGATGTTCTCAGAGCCCCCCGTGTCTGCGCCTGTCGACGACGCGTTCGGCGCGCACCACTCCATCCACAGCCACTCCGCCTCCGGGCACAGCATGCCGGCGGCGGGCGGCGGCAGCCCCACCTTCGGCTACGCCTGCCCCGACTGCGGGCAGACGGAGGACACCGCGAAGCCCTTCTGCCGCCTCACGGGGCAGCGCCACATGTTCCCCTACGGGGGTGGCCTGCACAGCCCCACCCGCTCCGTGTCGTCGCAGTCGTCGAGGCAGGACGGGCATCAACACCACCACCACCATCAACATCAACACCAACACCATCAGCAGCAGCACCACCAGGCGCCCCCCGGGTATTCCCCAGGGGTGCCTGCGATGCAGGTGCTGCCCAGCATGCCCTCACCCACTGCCTCGCCTGCTGTGCTGCCCCAGGCAGGCAGTCCCGTCGGGCGGGATGCGCTCCCCCGGCAGGGGACTGACACGGCCCACCCCGAGGTGGACGGCATGTTCGGAGTCGATACCTCGATGGAGGCCGACACGACCTTCGTCTACCCGCAGAGCCCGCCGCAGCAGCCGCAGCCGCGCTCCGCCGCCGCAGCCGCCGCCACCGCCTCCCCCGAGATGCGGTGCGACGCGGATCACTTCATCGCGGTGCACCCTGCAAACGCGTCCCCCTCGACCCGGGGGGGCACCTCATCCGCCTGCTCCTCCTCTGCGGCAAACCTTTCCCCGGTGGCCCCCGGGTCCTCCGCCCTCGCACCATGCGACGGCGTCTCGCAGGTTACCGACGAGCTCTCCACCCTGCACGCCGCGTCTCCCACAAAACCCCCTTCCCCCGACACCGCGCCACCCCCTCTGCCTGCTGTGGTGCCGCCCGTGACATCCAGCGTCTCCCACACGGTGCCCATGCTTCCGGATGATGCACCGCCCAGCCAGGCGGAGAAGGTTGCGGTGTGGGAGGTGCCTGGCCCTGTCGGGTCGCCGAAGGACGACGCGAAGCGGCGCAGCGGGAAGAAGAAGCGGAAGAAGAAGAAGGCGGGGCAGCCCGAATACTCGGATGAGGATACCGTGATCTCGGAGCTGGATGACACGGTGTCGCAGAGGGTTATCCTGGCAAACCTCCCGGAGGAGGTGCTGTCACAAACACGCAACTTTGAGGGCCGCCCCGCCACCGTCACCAGCGGGAGGTACGCAGCGACACCGCGGTGTGACGACGGGCCTGATGAGGCCTGCCCCCGTGTGGAGGTGCGCCAGCAGGTGACAGTGGAGGCCTTGTCCCAGCTCTCCTTCCGCGCATCCACCGCGGGAAACCTCATGTCGGCGAAAAGGCCCAACGGGGAGAGGTTCGCAGCGACGCTCTCCGGAGATGCATGGGGTAAAGGCGGTGCCCCGTCCTCCCTCCGCCGCTCCTCCTCGACCCTGCCGGGCGGGGTGGCGGAGTCGGCGGGGGAGCCCGCATCGCGTGCCCCGTCATCCGCTCTGACGGCCCGCCCCCTCGACAGCCGGCAGCCGCGGGGGCGGCTGTCCCCTATCCCCGACGCGCCTGCCCTCCCGGTGCGGGCGCATTCCCCCCCTTCCCGCAAGCTGCAGGATAAGGCTGACCGGTTTGGGCGGCCCTACTCTGCACCGCTCAAAGGGACGCTCCCGGAGATCGAGCCGCACGGAGGGGCGAGTGGGGGTGTAGCAGGAGGGGGGGGCGTGGCGGGGGGTGGGCTGCCTGCCGTGTCGCAGCGGCCGAAGACTCTGAAGGATGCGCTGTCGGTAGGTGGGGCGGGGAAGGGCGGAGGCGTGTGCAGCCCGATTGTGAGAAGTGCGAGCCTCACGACAATGAGCCTGAAGGATTCGAAGGGTATGTGCGAACCGGGGTTCCTTTATGAGTTGTAGCGGCAGCGCGCTGTGTCGGCAGGTGGGGGGGGGGGGGGGGTGAGTTGGGGCGAAGGGAGTGTGCATTCTGTCCCCCATCTCGATTCATCTCCATGTGTTTTCTGGATGGCTTTCAGCCACACACACACACACACCCACCCCCTGTTTCCTTCCTGCAGATCTTGATCATATCCTGAGCCGCAACATCAACCGACTCAGCAACCTCAAGCGCGAGGGGGTGCCGTAGCGAGTTCAGGCCACAACGAGGTGTTCCTCCACCGCCGCCGCTTGCAATACCTCCACCGCCGCTGCTTGCAATGCATGGCACTTCTCCATCAGGTGGAGAGACGGGAGAGGGAGACGAGAGCTGTGAGCGAGGCTCTCGGAGCAGGGGATTTATCTACACTTTTTGAATCAGAGGAGAGAGAGAAAGAGAGAAGAAGAAGAATGAAGAAAGAAGAAGGCGAACGAAAGAGGGTTACACATTCTTGTCTGGCAGCGTGTGCTTTCAAGAGCCCCCGAGCCAAGGAGGTGCATGCCCATTTTGCGGGATATTCGCAGGACCGTTCTGTTGTGAGCATGAGTTTGCTTTGTTTGGCTGGTGATATAGCCTGTTCCTGCCCCTGCTGCTAGTGACCCAGTGATCATCACTGAGAGGGGCTCTTCGCTCAGACGAAGTGTAGAAAATGTGAGAAGAAACAAAAGGGTGGAGCTGTGTGTGTGGGGTGTGTGTGCCTCGAAAGTGACACAGTTAGTATGAGCGACACACACACGGTGGCAGAGAGCAACAGGCTTTCCCCCCCACCGAGTGCCTTCGCTCTGAAGAACTGCAGGAAAGTGAGAAAAAAAAGTGAACCACCTCACAAAATAAGCCGCTGGCTGTAAAGTGACACAGTTTTGACACACCAAGTGGCACATCATGGTTAAAGGCCTTCCCCCCTCCCCCCGCTTGTTGATATTTTTCGCCCCCCCGCCACCTCTTTTTCACAAAAAAAGCCCAGTTTCAATGTATTGTTCCGAAGAAGAAGGGGGATGGGTTGTGCCGATTGCAGCGGCGTGGTTATCAGCAGCGTCTCTCAGAAAGAAATCTCGGATTTAACTTGGGTAGAAAAAAACGAGGCGAGGAGCGTTGGTATCGTTGTGCTACGAAATACAAATGCCCGCCTCTGAATTACTTGTCCCACTCTGGTGGTAGCGTGGCATATCCTCTATCCTGATCCCCTCTCCCCTCTCCCCCCCGCCCCGCCCACTTCAGTTTTGTATTGCGTTTTTTTTATCCGGATCTTGCAAGTCACTTTCCCCATTTATTGCCACGCTCCCCCCCCCCACCGCGTGCCTGAGCCAACGGGTTTGAATCTGAATTTTCTTTGGAGGATTCTTCATATTCCTGGATTTCCCGAATTTCCTGGATTTCCCCCGGCCCCTTAGGCGATTTCAGGGCGGACAGGGCGGACATGCCCGGACCCGGAAATCCGGGTGTCCGGATGTCCGGGTCCAATTTTGACCCCCCCCCCCCCCCCCCGGACATTTCCCGAATTTCCCGCCCGGACAGGGCGGACATGTCCGGACCCGGAAATTCGGGAAATCCAATTTTGACCCCCCCCCGGACATGTCCGGCCAGGACCTCAATAGTTTGATTTTTGGTCCAGAAAATAGTTTGAAAATTTTTGAAATCTGGGTGCCCAAATTTTTTGCTCCTAAGACCGGCGATTTGTAGGGGGACCCTTTCGAATTTTTTTTTGGAGAAGGGTAAATTGAACGTTTTTGGCCAAATGAAGCCACTGCGACCATTCCCGGGCCTCGGAAATCAGATTTTGGCCCCTCAAATGCGGTGCCGGTCCGGACAAAAAACCGAAAAAATCGTGAAAAATGGCCCATTTTCCCCAGCCAAAACATGGTTTCACAGAATTCTGACAGAAAAATGCCCAGAATTTCCAGATTTTTAAAATCTGCAGAATCTGAGAAATTCTGTAGAATTCTGCAGATTCTGAGAATTCTGACAGAATTCTGCAGATTCTGTCAGATTCTGAGAATTCTGGGAGAATTCTGAGAATTCTGCCAGTGGCTTGTGGCCAACTAGCAGCAGCCTGGTATGACAGGGTAGTCATACACAGGCTATGTACAGGGTCGGCCTCGTCCTGGACCAGTCGTAGGCTTATGCTACTGTTGGTTCTCAGGACTGGCCACCACTGCGCGGGTCAATTTTTTGAAAAGGGGGCCTTGACCAAAGGCAAACAGTTTTTGAGTTCTTGCACCACTTCATCTCGGGACTACTCTGATTGGATTCCTCGGATTCGTCGACACACTGTTTCAGAACTGTGCACTTCTCCATCCACACCGGCATCGGGTCACCCGCTGAATGCCGTGAGGGCCGAAGCCCAGGGTCAGATTTCGGTACAAGGCGATTAACAGGTCGTTGAGAGGTTCGCAAGTTTAAATGTACCTACAAAAGCTTCATGTACCCGTGATAGGGATTTAGTCATTGCTATAGGTGAAGATCAGAGCCCAGGCGGGATGTAAGACAGGGTGTCGCAGATGCAACAATATCTCCAGAGCCACTTTGTATGCCTTTGTTCGGGATGCCCCTTCACCTGTCGCGCTTAGGTTCCGTCCAAGTTCGCCGATTCCAGTGCTTCAAGAGAGCACACAGTTCCTTCCCAGTAGTCTTCATCCTCGGTTCCGAATCATCGCAGTCCCTCGAATCCATGGTGCAGAACTAAATTCTCGAAAGGTGGTCAATGTTTTGAAAGGGGCCCGTGACCAGCGGAAATTGGAATTTTTGACCCAAACCTGCAAGTGTACTGTTGTTTAACGTTGTCCAAAGCCCCTTGCGGTGTGACAGTACATTCGTTATGTGAATATCTGTCACATGGCTATGGCAACACAGACACAGGCAAGCTGGGGAGGCGTCGCGTCCGTCGAAAAGATCATTTCTGCACAACTACCGGCATCGCAGCTACGGTAGAAGTGACTGACCCTGTTCTTGTAATCTTGACGCTGGAAAATTCCATTCGGAAATACCAAACACATCCACTGAAAGTGGATGGAATGGGCGTCAAGACCGTGATTTTTGGGGAGTGGACTGCCCTGTATCGTGAACCCGCTGAGGGTACAAAATACAGAACAGGGAGGCACAGGTGCAGGCACAACAGTGGCAACACAAACAGGCAGGCAGGCAACACAACAATGGATGCAGAAAAAGAGCTTTGTTGGGGGCTCGGTGCCTGCACGCCTCTGTGGATTGGCCGAAGTGATTCTTCTTTTTGGGGCACCTCACAGAGGTACAGCAGAGGTCCAAATTTTCAAGGCGACACGCGGAAGTGCCGCACGTGAGTTTCACCGACACCCCCCCCCCCCCATTCCGACCCCGGGCCTGTCATCGCGACTGCTGTGTTCCATTTCTGGACTCTGAGAACAACAAAGAAAATATAGAGAGACCTTTGTGCGCCAAGGCGGGCAAAATCTGATGTACACGTAGATCTGCTTGTAGTATCTGTTGCCGAAGCGCCCACAATATTTTTGACACTGACACGAGTCGGCCTCCTGCAGTGAAAACAGTTAAAATCGGCCACTGGGGACCAGGAAATGTAGACCTCAATCAGAAATGCAGAGAAGTGAGGAAAAGCGCCCTATCACTTCACAGCTACAACCGCTCTGATAAATTTCCTTTTGTTTGTTGCGTTGACGCTTCTACACACAAAACCCTGAACTTGATCACACCCTGAGCCTGATGAAGGGTGGGGTTAGTGTATAGAGCACGTTTGGTTGTAGCTGTGGTGGGGCGCTTTCCGCTCACACGAGTGTGCTTAAAAAACGAAGTACCCCCCCCCCCTCACAACCCTGTTTTGTCAAGTCGGGACACGCACTGGCCAGCACCGCTTATGTATAAGCGGAGCCCTGATTGAGCGTGGGTTTGCGCGGATTATTTGTGTCTCTGCTTTTACAAGCAGCACGTTTTCTGCGGAAGCCCCGGCTCACCCTGAAAACAAAAAAAATGTTGGGTGTCGAAATAGAGTCAAAAAGAGAAGCTGCCTGTCAAGGCGAGCCTGTCCGCACGGAGCGGGTGTAACGTGTAACGTGTAACTCGCGGTTCATTTCTGGGGGCTAGATTCCCTCCTCTGGGAGGGCAGCTAGGACAGCCAGCGCATCCTCCATCGTGCGGACCGCGGAAAGGTCAGTCACTTCGCGACTGTCATCCCCGATCTCGTCCTCCGATTCGTAGTCCTCGCACGGTACACCGGGGAACCCCCTCCGGAGGGATTTCTTCTTCGCGACGACCAGACCTCCGAGGTCCTGGTTCGTCGCGCAGAAGAGCACCTGCGACTTGCGATGGGGGGTCATCGCATCCCGTCCGTGCAGCGTTGACTTCGCGACACTCAGCACGGAGTCCGGTGCAGTTGTCGCGGGGGGGAGATGGATGGCCGCGAAGGCCTTCTCCGCCAGAGACATCAACGGCGTGCGGTCTGACTCGGTGATGTCGGGGGCAGGCAGCTTCCCCCGCCAGAACAGCTCGGCCCCCTTCTTCCCCTTCTCCCCCTTCTCCGATTCGGCCTCCGCGGCGACGAGATACGCCTGCCACTCCTCCTCCGACAGGCAGAACGGCAGGCTCAGCTGCAGCTCGGGGACCGTCAATTCAGTCCCCGTGGCCCGGAGCATCTGGAACTGTGTGGGGCACAGGTGGCGGATCGCCTTCCAGGTCACGAAGCCACTGTCAGGAGCGTTCCACCTGTGAGGAGGGATCAAGGGCACACCTACATGGCATACCGGTTGACCATCGCGTCAGCAAGAGGCTGCGCGATCTTCCCGACAGCGTCGTCGGGCTCGGAGGCCAGCTTCTCCAGCGCCTGCTGGCACGCCCGCACCCCGCGGTACACGAAAACGCCCCCCCCGTGCTGGGTGTTTATAACGGACCCAACAAGGGTCCGGAAGGCGGTCGCGACCTTCAGGGTCGCAGAGAACTGCATCTGCAGGTTCTGCTTCCCCTCCTGGTGCAGCAAACGCCCCAGCTTCTTCATTGAAACCGGGACGTCGGCCCGCTTCAGCTCCCGAGCGACCCAGATGTACAACACCTGGAATCGCTCGTTCAAGTGCTCGTATATGTCGAGCCGAGCTGCGAAACGAGTGGCGGAGGGGAGGGGACACCTCTTCACAGAGGGGGCGTTTTCCGGGACCTCAACTGCAGCCTTCTTTGCCTTCTTCACGATGTCAAGGAGATCAGCGAGTGATGTAGCCAAAGCGATGGTAGCCGAGAATGCCGGGAGCGTCTTTTCGAACCTCGGGCGTAACTGGCCCGCCTGGTATGCGTCTTCTTCAGGACCAGCGCAGAAGGCAGCAGCCGCATTCACTGCAGTCTCGAGCTCTTCAACCCCGGCCGCAGTAAGGCCGGCGAGGTCCTTCTGGGCTTCGATCCAGCGGGTGTGCCTCTTTTTGTTCTGGGCCCCCTTCAGAAGAGTGTCGACCAGTTTACTGATCATGATGGGGGGCCAGGACATGTTGTAGAGCTCTTTCTCCCACTCTGTGCCTGCATTCATGCAGATGTGTGCCGCACAGGGCAGGAAGATTATCTTCAGGCGGTTCGACAGATCAGTGGCCGCAGGGCCATCGGCACCGCCTCTGTCCGACCTCACACAGACTGGGTCACACAAGTTGTACGTGGTGATGGCAGCCTCGACAGCTTCACGAACCATCACCGCCGTTGTTTTTGCGCTCGGGAAGAACACCGGGGGGAGTGCAACACTTGCTCTGGCGTTCTGAATCACCAGGATGCAGACAGACTCGTTCTGCACGGTGCCGCAGTCGTGCATGACCCAGTAGGGCCCGGACCCAAAGGTTTCCGTGATGTACTTCGCCCCCACGTCCATCAGGGCGTTCAGCGTGCTGTGCAGCAGCCGGGAGCAGTTTGGGGGGGTCGTGGGGAGTTGGCAGCCTGACAGGCATTCCAGTGCGGTTTGCATCTGGTTCGCAGGGATGCCTGCATAGGCCATCGCGAGGCCGATGGCCTGCTCAGCCTCAGGGCCGACCTGTTGCGCAATCGCACTCTGTTGAACTGCAGCCTTCTGCACGTTCTTCAGGTTCCTTTCATGCAGATTCGTGGAAAAGTGCTTAGACATGTCCGATGGCTGGGCCTGCGGCTTCCACACTCTTTTGCAAGGCCTGCAAATAATGGCCTGCTGTGCGGAAGGGAACGACTTCACCAGGTCGCCGTGTCCCTTGTACCCAAGGCACTCACCTAGGGGTACCAGCTCCGCGTCTGGGCAGTCCTTGAGGAAAGGCTGCAGGTGACTCATGTCAACCACCTCCTTCTCTCCTGCATCCTCGGTCTTCGGGCATGCTGCCGCGAGCAGAGCTGCTGAGAGCTCATCCTGCTCTTTCCGTGCCTCCCCCTTCTTCCGGCCCTTCTTGATGGGGGGCGCATCTGCTGCCTCTGACGGGCTGGCTGAGGTCCCTGTCGCAGACCCGAGGCGCTTTTTCGCGGCGAGACGCTTTTTCACGGTCGCTACAGCCATGGCCGTGACCAATTCGGGCTTGGTGCCCTTAAATTTTCCCGTGAAAAGCTTCTCCTTCTCAGCATACTTCTCCAGGTCTGGCTTGGTCTTAAATTTATCACTGCGAAAAAAAATTTCCTCCTGATTCTGCTGAGAGAGGAAGGCATCGGTCTTCTCCAGCTCCAGCTCCAGCTCTCCATCACCTTCTTCCGCCTCCATCTCGTCAGCATCGTCGTCCAGCATCTCTTGCCACTGCGCCGGCGTGAGGGTTGGCATGTTGCTGTGTCTTGTCCCCTGGCCGGTGGTGTTTCGGGGGTGGGGAGGGGGGCGAGGGGAGAGGGGCGAGGGGGGCGGCGAAGGGGGTCGGCGGACGGTCGCAAACCCAGTGGATTCCCCATTTCCTGAGATTTTCCAGAATTATGAAAATTCTGGAACTAAACCCCCCCCACGTATATTATTTACCTCATCTATTATTTACATTTCGCCTATTATTTACGAATTCGCCTATTATTTACGAATTCGTATTATTTACATCGCCTTTATTTTTTTCTGGGGGGAGGGGAGTGACCCGTTGGTGGACCACCAGAGGGGTCGACTCAGCCCCACTGTCCCACCTCCTCCACCTCCGAGTCGGTCTCCACGAGAACGGCTTCGTCTTCGAAGCGCTGGAGATGGACCTCGGCTGAGACCGCCGCCTTCAGCGCTTCCGTTGTGAGTGTGCTGGCGACTGGCATGAGGGTGGCGAGTCGGGTGATGTGCGGGTCAGAACACTGCATACACGTAGTCCCAGAGTGTGTTCGCTGTGTGGGGGTATGCGGGCACTTCGGTGCCCTCAAGGAGACAGGCGTCCTTGCCCTGTTCCAGTATGCACAGTTGGGATGGAGTCTCTCCATACACACCACCGGTGTAGGCGTGGCTCTGCCACGGGGATGGAGAGGTCCACGGCTTCCGGGTGGTTCAGAGCTCTGGCACATCTGGGCAATGCCAGACTCACACAAGCAAAGCGACATGCGCTTACCTATGGGCTTGTGTGGGTGTCCTCTCCTCTGATTCTGTGCAAAAAACGGGCTGTTCGTAAATAATGGGTGATCTTATTTACAAATCGCCTATAATTTACGAAGAAATGAAAATCACCTATTATTTACGTTTTCGCCTATTATTTACCAAATAAATACGTAAATTATATACGCGGGGGGGTTTACCCCAAATTTTTTTTGAAAAGGTCCAGATTTTCTCAGATTTTTCAGATTTGTAAAAAATCTGAAAAATCTGACATTCTGGCCCAGATTTCCCTGGGAAAATTTTGATGAGCCATTTTACGGCAACAAATGGGCTCAAAATTCAAAAATTCCTTTGACAATGGGTCCAAATGTCCAAAATAGGCCCACTCCAAAAAAAAAATTCGAAAAGGTCCCCCCCACAGATTTTCCAGAATTCTGACAGAATTTCCCAGATTTTTCCTGATTTTTCCTGATTTTTCCAGATTTTTCCAGATTTTTCAGAATTTTGAAAAATCTGAAAAATCTGACCAGATTCTGGACAGATTTTTCCAGATTTTTCAGATTTTTCAAAATTCTGAAAAATCTGGAAAAATCTGTCCAGAATCTGGACAGATTTTCTCAGATTTTGAAAATTCTGAAAAGTCTGGAATCCCCAGAATCTGCCAGAATCTGTGAAATTCTGGCAGAAATCTGTCAAACCATGCCAAAAATGGGCCAAAAATGCCCCCGGGCACCCCCAGAGACATGTCCTAATCCGGGGTGCCAGTAGGGGGGACCTTTCGAATTTTTTTTCGAGGAGAGGTCAATTGAACGTTTTTGGACATCTGAGGCCACTGCGACCATTCCCAGGCCTCGGAAATGAGATTTTTGGCCCTCAAATGGGGTACCGGTCCCCACGAAAATTCCGAAAAATTCATGAAAATCGAAAGGTCCCACGCACCAAATTCTGCCCAAAAATCGTCAAAAATGGACATGTCATATGCAGCAATGGGGCACCAATCACTCCCCAAATTTTGCTCAATGATTCCACGGCTAGCCAGATTTTCTGATCAATTAGTTTGTTTGAGCATGTTCCTGGCCCTTGTTTGGAAAGTAGATGGCCCCTGGCTGGAGAGGACGGTTGTGCTCGACCGGACGGAGAGAGAACCTTCTCCATATCCACCTCCACTCCACAATGCCAGAAGTGGCAGGAAGGCCGGGTGTTACAGGCCTCAACCAGGGTTCCAAGGCTCTCCACTTCCTGGCTGCGTCAGGGATCACCGGGTACAGCGAGCAGGATTCCCTGTCCTGACACCCCAGCATGTACCACCGGAAGAACCCGAAACAGCAGCCCCCCCTCATGGGGGTTGCAAGAGGCACGGAAATCGTTCAAATCGGACCAAGTCCGAAAATTCGGCACTTTCTTGGGTACAAATTGCGGTCCGAAATTTTCCGATTTTTTGAAAAAAGGCGAATTCTGTAAGGGGGACCTTTTCGAATTTTTTTTTTCGGGCACTTTTTCCACAAGGAAATGTCCGCCCTGTCCGCTACTGTCCACTACCGATTTCAAGGATCCTCCTTTATTTCCTCTTTGTTTCAGTTCAGTTCCCCTCCGTCCCCCCATCCAACGCGAAAATCAACGCCAAATCGAGGAGGGCGCAAAGCGCCCTTCATACACGGTGGACTCCAGCGGCCCTAGCGGGAGTCTGGGAGCGGGAGTCTGAGCGGGTGTCAAAGACTCCCGCTAGCGGGAGTCCAGACTCCCGCTAGCGGGAGTCTATACTCCCGCTAGGGGGAGTCTGACTCCCCCTAGCGGGAGTCTTTTCACCTATTTTCATCCATTTTTCCCATGATATAGTTACAGTCTACTGGCGTGGGGGGTAAAATCATGGTGGAAGAGGGATGGGGAGGGGCTTGTTTTGCTTCTGTCAGTTTCCCCGGACTCTGGACTACCTACCTATCCTCCTGGTAGCGGCTGCACCTGCGGAGGTGAGCGGTTAGAATTTGAGGTGTCAAAGTGCGGCCATCGCCTGTCGTAGTTGTGTTACACCTTGGGCAAGACAAGCCATCCTGCAGGCCTCATCTTCTTCGTCAGAACTGTCATCCCCCTCCTGCTGTGCGCGTTGGTCAAGCGTGCTCAAAGTCGCCTCGGATGACACGAATGGTGTGAAAGTCGCCCCCAGCGGGATTGGCATTTTGCACAAGCAGAGCGATAATTTGCGGTGTCCTTCGGGGAACCGGAACAGGAAGTAGGGCGCGCTGATGGGTTCAACGAAGTCCTGTGTGTTGCAGTGCACAAACCCCTTCTGCAGCTGTGTCAACTGTGTGCAAAGAACATACACAGCCAATCTATGAGCGTGTCGGGTGTGCAGACACGGACACAGAATGACTTCTCTATACCCGAGGATCCCGTCCTGCGACAGGTGCGCAACCTTCCAAGGCATGCCCGATGCGCGCCGCTTCTCTTCTGCCATCGCAAGATCTCTCTCGTAAGTTGCGGAGCTGGCGATTGTAACGGCATCTTTCTTGCGATGTCCGTTCTCTGCTTCTTCATTCGTCGTTGTTCTGCAGAGGCACTGCATCTTCTGGAGCCCACCAATGATGGAGACTGTGTACGTAGGCATTGCGCGTTGATCCCTTTTCGGCATGCTCCATCAACCAGTGAAATATATGCCCTGAGATCCGAGCACGCAAGAAGGGAATCCGGGCTGACTCATCCTTGCATCCCCAGAAGCGCCAGGGGATGTCTGCATACCGGAAATGCATGAGGTCTGCAAGGGAGACAAAGAGGTAGCGGAACAAGCCCTTGTAGGTGTGTCCTGTGACAGGCAAGCACGACCTTCCGGAACTGAGCACCTGTCCCATGCTGCGACACATTCAGTGCAAGGTTTGTACAGGTCTTGTCGAATATTTTTTTGTTACGCACACGACTTTCGCGCGGAAAGTGTCATTCAGCTCTGCCAAACGTGCTCTACACACCACCCCC
The DNA here is from genome assembly GCA_963210315.1 of Rhynchopus euleeides. Lineage (NCBI taxonomy): Eukaryota > Euglenozoa > Diplonemea > Diplonemida > Diplonemidae > Rhynchopus > Rhynchopus euleeides. The sequence continues at coordinate 1,857,497 of OY723272.1, forward strand.
TTCATCAGGCAAGTGGGTTTGTAAGTGTGTGTGGAAGCGTCAACGCATCAAACGAAGTATCAACAGTAGAGAAAGAGCGGCAGAGTTGAAGTGACACTTTTTGTCTCATCCAGTACCCTGATCAGCCGCATGGCGAGCCCCTTGCAGTCATGGAGTGCTGGGGTGACGTAGCGGGCATTGGGAAGCACACCTGCCAAGAGGGAGGGGTAGCCAGCCTCTTTCATCTCAGAGAGAGTCAGGTGCGGGTATCGATGCACCTGTTGATACCAGCGTTCTTCTGGGATGTCGCACAGTGAGCATCGGTGCCCTCGCCCCCCGCATCGCCTCATTGTTGCCCACTGCTGATCTATACTCCCGCTAGCGGGAGTTGGACTCCCCCTAGTTGAGACTCCCGAAAAGGGTTAAACCCGGTAGTGGTACCCTACCCCCGCTGGAGTCCACCGTGCAAGGCCGGATCAGCCCACGGGTGGGTTTGAGGAAGAAATCTGGGGGGGCAAATTTTGCTGCGACTTCCGGTTTCACCCGGCCGAACTCCAGCATCTATCCAGACCCACGGTGCCAAGCCGTTCGCCCGTGTCGCGATCATTCGCGGCTTCAGGCTGCCCCCGACGACACGTTTGTATCCTGCACCTTGCCATACTTCGCCTCCACCTTGTATATGACGGAGAGCGCCCTCCTTCCGCATCGTTGCGACTTCCCTGACAGCGAACTTATCCATGTCAGGGAAGACATGGCGATGATTGCGTTGGCCACCTGGGTGCTGTGCTTGTGGAGCTCCTTGCTCAACACCGTTGCTAGGAGCCTTCTAATGGATCCCAGTGTCAGCACACTGCCCCCTTTTTTAACAGGGAAGGCCGTGCAAAAATCATGCACAATGTTCGTCGCCTCCGCAGCCTCGGGACTCTCTGCGCTCTTCTTCTTCTTAATCGACTTTGCCGCCGGCTTCGCTGCCGGCTTCGTTGTCGTCTTCCCCATTTTTGTGAATCAGGTCTGCGAGCTGGGATGGGTGGAAACGTCCGTTTCGTTTGGTGTGGCTGTACTTCAGTGACGAGTGCCACATTGCATAGGTATCATGGGAAAAATGAGTGAAAATAGGTGAAAAGACTCCCGCTAGGGGGAGTCAGACTCCCCCTAGCGGGAGTATAGACTCCCGCTAGCGGGAGTCTATACTCCCGCTAGCGGGAGTTGGACTCCCCCTAGTTGAGACTCCCGAAAAGGGTTACCCTACCCCCGCTGGAGTCCACCGTGTAGTAGCGATCATTCAAGCTGCTGTTGTAATGCATACAAGCCGCACAGCCAGAAACTGAAAGCTCACGTGGCGGTGGGGCACTGGCAATGCTGCACCGGTGTTCCTCAATGTGTTGGGTCTGCCGCGCCAGCATGTTCTCAAATCTTAAATGGGCGGGGAAGTGGGGAGGAGGGGAGGGGGGTGATATTGAGAGCCGTGAAATCGAGATAAACCCTGGGGCCTTCGCTCAGATCTGCTGTGGCGCTGTGTGCCCTCTCACAGTCGGTTGCAAAGCGACACTGTCTCGGCGCACAGTGTGGCACACACAGAACGGAAAGGCGCCCAACTTGCTTGTATCCTGGCGCTGATGTGGAATTCGGAAGTCACCCACAATACTCCGTGGCCGAGAGTGCGGTGACAGGGCAAAATTTGCAAGCATCGCAAATCAAAAACACGCCCTGTTATCAATATCACAGGTCATGGTGAGTGATGAGTGTGCTGGTTGTAACAAAGCAATTTACTTCGTTACTTTGTTGAAAGTGGCAGCAGAAGGGAGCGTGTCCTTGCTAAGTGACGAAATCAAGCCGAGCAACAGGCATTGTTAAAGCCTCCCTCGCTTTGCGTGCCTCACTACAGTTGTGAGGCACGCATCGTCGCCGTATTCAGCCCCTGAGGGAACTCAGCGTGCATTCAACGAAATGGTATACAGCTCACAGTCGCTGGGCGAGGTGTGTTCTTCGCCTGTTGTGGCGGCACGAAAATGATTTCTTCCGATCACAATCAGATCGGCTGCCTCGAGACCCGCAATGACGGAGCCCACTCGTGAGAACACGACCCGCCCCTTTGGTGATACCTGCCATCACCTCAGGAGGACCCAACAGCCCGCAAATCATGCCCTCCGGGGGTGGCACCCATCCGAGAGTAGATGCGTAACGCGCATACCCCACCCCCCCCCCCCCCTCCCCCTCTTCTCTTCTCTTTCAAGTGATTTGACAGCGTGCCGCCCGGCGTGCTGCTCCCCCCGCCCCCCCCCCCCCTCCAAAAGCAACCCTCCTGAAGCTCCAAGCCAAAAGCAAAGGGCACGTGAGAGGGACTCGCTTGCTCTCTCTCTCTTGCCTCCTTCGAGGTGTGGCATCCATGTGACGAGAATACCTGCACCCTTGGGTGCCGCTTCCGCTTTCTATCTCTCGATCTCTGTGTGTGAGTGTGTATACTCTGTGCGTGGCAATATTTCGGAAAACAAGCCCCCCTCCCCCTCCCCCCTCATCCATGCAACTAGCCCAGGCCCGTGCGTCTTGATATATGCGTAACCCCGACATTCTTCCACCCTCTCGGCCCTCCCTTCGTTGAGGGCTTCCCAGTTGCGAGACGGAAAAAAAACTGTATCCTGGAGGGGGGGAGCAGCCCCCATCCCGCATGGCATGGGTGCATGCCACGCCGCACGCTTTTATGTTAACGGCCTCCACCTTCCCCCCCCCCCCCCCCTACCCCCTGACTGGAGCCCGGTGTGAAAAGCGCCCTATCACTTCACAGCTACAACCGCTCTGATAAATTTCCTTTTGTTTGTTGCGTTGACGCTTCTACACACAAAACCCTGAACTGATCACACCCTGAGCCTGATGAAGGGTGGGGTTAGTGTATAGAGCACGTTTGGTTGCAGCTGTGGTGGGGCGCTTTCCGCTCACACGAGTGTGCTTAAAAAAAGAATACGCCCCCTGCCCCAACACCCCGACACACCATCATCCCCCAACCTCCTCCACGGCGCTGAAGTAAATGACATGACAAGTGGTTTTACATGTAAAATTACAAGTGAAAAGTGGTTACAAGTGCCACTTGTAAAATTACAAGTACCACTTGTAAAATTACAAGTGCCACTTGTAACTTTTACAAGTGGTACTTGTAATTTTACATGTAAATGACATGTGCCACTTGTCATCTCCGCGGTTTCCTTCATACTCTACACTGTGATGGGGGGTTTTTTGGCAAGCGGAGTGGCAAGGAGGGGGGAGAAATGACCAGCAAACGGTGGGAGTGCAATGCAACAGCTGTCGAGATCGGATCGAGTGGACTGATTGTATTTTGTGCCGACGACGAGTCTCATTTTTTCAGACTGCAGGGTGTTCGTCCGACATGTGCCTATCCCTCAGTTCTTGTGAAGCAAACTCCTGCAGACACACAGGGCAGGTCGTGATGTCCAGCTCATCCTGGTGGACGTAGAGGGCGTGTTGGCTAAGTCCACTTCTGAACACCGTTTTCTCACACAAGGGGCAAGACACTCGACATTCACACTGCGCCCTCGGCCGGTGCTGTCCGTCGTAGTGGGCGTAGAGCCCGTAAACCCGCGCGAAGCTCTTTTCAGGGCAAACAACGCAGCTGTACTCTTCTGTGGCGGATGTCTCGTCGCCATCATCATCATCATCATCATCATCACCAGCCTCGCCGCTATTGCCGTCACTCGCAAGGTTTCCGTCATCACCAGCCTCCTCCCCGTCGGTGGTTCCTTGTGCAGGGGGCGTCACCTCCGTCACCTCCCAGGGTTCTTCGTCACAGATGCAAACCAGGAAAACATCGCCGTTGTTGCCGGGTTCTGCCTGAAATGTTTGTCCGTGACCATCTCTGCGGCGCACATGTGACCCGAGGCCAAGTTTGTCCAAGCGGACCACCAATTGACGAGCAGCCTTGAGCCACGTATCATTGTGAGTGATCACACACCTGCACAGGCGCATGGAATCGTAAGATAATATTTGGGGCCGCTCGCCGATGGTAGGAGTCAGTGGAGGCACTTTGCGCACGGTATTTTCATCCGTCAAGTGTTTCTGTTTCAGTTCATAGATCTGCAGATCACGCTCCATCGTCTGCGGGGATCCCCCACGTGTCCACCTCTTGCGCTCACCGTTGCCCTGTTCGAAGAGCTCGTCGGAGACGGTGACCCTGTGCGCATCCTGCTCATCAAACCAGTGTTCGAGAGAATGAGCATATGCCGAGCGAGTGATCCCGGGATTTGCCCACTCCAACAAGAAAATCAGCACATGATAGCTGATCACAGCGAATAGAAACTCTTTGCGGCAGGAACCTGTTGAGAAGTATCGCACTGGTATGTCTTGGTAGCGGAAGAAGATCAGCGATTGCATTGCGCAGCACAATGTCCGCTGATTCCTCACGGTGATGGCCTTCAAAGCAGCGAGTATCTCTCTTGCGTGCTTCCCAGTGAAATTTTTGCCCACTTTTCCAAGGATGGTTTCCTCCACCACTTTTGATCCCGGCAGCGTACGTAGAATGAGGCGCATAACACCTTTCGTGTCGTGAAGGGGGGGCGTCACGGTGTAGACAGGATTCGGGAATTTTGAAGCGATGCTACAAGTGAATCCTGCGGCATCCATCTCTTGGATACTACAGCGGTGGCAGTCATGCAGGTACTCCAAACGCTCGTCGATTCCTGTAAGGCAGAAGGCAGAACGATGCCCTGTCCCACCTACACCTTTGAAGAGTGACCACAACTCTAAGTGGTCACCCCCAAGCCGGAACTGGGTGATGGAAAAGGAGCAAGGCCCCTTCGTAAAGATCCCCTTCTGAACTGCCACAATCTGCCCCAAGGCATGGAGCATCCACCATTCGTAGAACAGGGGCTTGTGGCGGTCACACACTGTCAGAAAGCGGGACGCGGTGATCCCGTCCGTCAATGCGATTGCCAGTCGCTGCCTGCTCTTTCCTTGAAGGCTACCGGGTGTGTAGCCATCACCCGTGACCATGACTGTTGGTGGGGGGCGACCCGAGCGGATGGGGAAAGCCCTCAGCAGAAACTCGAGGCACCCCCGCATGTTCCCTAGCAGAGAGGGCGTCATCAGCCGGAGGGGAGCTTCATGCTTTACGAGGAGGGGGTATGAAAGCCCCATCGAGATCCCTGTCTCTCTGCGAACGAGTGAGCCCAGCCGTTCACAGTCGCGCAGAGACATGCCCAACTCTGCCCTGTGTTGTCGAATGATTTCACCGATATGCCTCACTGTCCCAGCGTGAAGCTGTCGTGGGCTCGTCATGGGAAGGGTTGTGTGTGTTCCTGTTGCAAGTCGAAGTGCGTGTGGATCATATGAATGGCAACTCAGCAAGCAACTTGATAGTGGGTACAAAAGCGTGTCGCAGGGTCAGGGGTTTCGGGGGTTGGGGGAGGGGGGGGGGGTGTGTCTGCCCAATGTGTTACGTCTTTTTGATGTTTGCGCAGACGTGTTGCTGTTGTGGCCGAGACGCCGCTATCCCGAGAGATCCGACAGGAAAGACACAGGGGCGTCTTCGTTGGGGGTGTCCTCAGAGTCCTCAGAGGCCGGCTCAGGCTTCGGGGTGGCTTCGAGGTTCTGGGGCATGATTGCGGACCAGCTGGTCTGGATGACCGTCGTTGCGGCCTGCTTTGTCGGAGGGGGTGTGATCGGCACGTCAATCCGTGTCAGCCCACTCAGCACCGTGACCTGCAGATTTCTGCTTGAATCCACAAAATGCGGAGGCGGCACAACGAGCGAGCCGCTGTATTCACCTGGCTCACACTGGTCCGAAGGACGGTCCCTGTAGAAGGTGTAGGCGACCTGCACCCCTTCCAGCGTCGCCGTCACCAGCTTGGTGAAGCCATTCTCGACGATGACGCTATAGTAGCGCCCGGTCTCCTGGTCGTGCACGCCCACAACGACGTGCTGCATCGCCGCCACCGCCGCCACTGCCTTATTCTTCGGACGCGTCTCGGATGTGGAGGCTTGTGCCAATGCCTTGTACATCTTGACCATATCCATATGGTCCAGGTCCTCCACCACCAGCTTGAGGCGCGCAAAACCCTCCGACTTCTTCTGCGTTGGCGTGGGGAAGGGCTTCAGCGCGATGCCGTGGATGGCCATATCATGGTTTCCGTCGATCCGAACCGTGTACAGGTCGCCGGATGCATCCTTCAGCGACTTGTATGAGGCCAGTGCATCGTATTTGCGTTTCAGCACCTTTGTTATCACTCCACTCTTGGGGGGGATGGTGGTCACCAGCACCTTCTGCAGCATCTCCTTCAGCACCGAGTGTTTAAACACCTCCCCCCCTTTCCTGGTGGTGTACACGGCCACAAAGTCCTCCACAAGCTGCTGCAGCTGGCTTTCATGCCGCTCATCATCCTTCCCCAGATCCCCGCTCTTCGTCCGCTTGCTGTTGCGCGTCGGTGTTGTGGTTGCCGTTCTCTTGCTCATGTTGGAGGTGCAAAGGTCCTTTTGTAAGTGAGGGTGTGTGTGTGCAGCAGGGCTGGGGTCGCGGGGGATAAACAAATGGAACAACACGGCTCGCCAGTGTTCAGGAAAGCTCGTAAATAACAAGTGGCACATGTCATTTACATGTAATTTTACAAGTGGCACATGTAATTTTACATGTACCACTTGTAAAATTTACAAGTGGCACATGTAATTTTACAAGTGCCACTTGTAAATTTACATGTAAAATTTTTTACATGTAAACCACTTGTAAAACCACTTGTAACAGTGGTTACTTCAGCGCCGTGTCCCTTGTCACCCTCACCCCCCCCCCCCCCCTGCAAGATCGCCACTTTTCAGTCCCTCCTGTCCCCTGCACACCGCATCCCGCAGAGCTGGGGCAGGGGTGGGTGTGAGGTTCTGCCACCCGGGGTGTGTGAGTGCATACCCAATGGGTCGCTCTGCGCTGCTGCTTGCCTGCTGCGGGGCCCTGCTGCATGATGCTCTTTGTGGCGCCCCGCGTGACATGCCTGCCGATCTGAAGGCGGCATACACTATGGACGGCAAGATACCCATCGGAGAGTATTACGTTGACGACACCGGGGAGGATGGGGAGGGCACCCATTATAAATACTCTGCAAAATACGTCAAAGGGTTTGTCGATGCCGCAGAGCGTGTGAAGGCCAGCGGGGCGGACGTCAAGCGGGACAACAAGAGGATGTGGCTTGTCGCGGCGTTGAAGGAGCACCCCTTTGCGGCTGGGGGGCGTGGTGTGGTGTATGGATCCATCGAGCCGTGGTATGAAGCGCTTGCGCTTGCGCACGGCGCAGAGTCTGTCACGACTGTGGAGTACAACAAGCTCTCCTACGACTGGCCCGGCATGTCCACTGTCACGGTGGCGGAGTGCACGGCGGAGCCGGAGAAGTGCAGCAACTTCGACTTCGGCATCTCAATGTCCTCCTTCGACCACGACGGGTTGGGGAGGTACGGTGACCCCCTGGATCCCGACGGCGACATCAAAGCCATGCAGACCACGCTGAAGCAGCTGCGCCCTGGGGGGCTGCTCTACCTCACGCTGCCCATCGGCCCCGACGTGGTTGTGTGGAACCTGCACAGGCGGTACGGCAATATCCGCCTTCCCCGCATGCTGGAGGGCTGGGAGGTGGTCGCGAAGATCCCCTGGAATGAGGAGAGGCTCACGGAGGAGCGCTCCTTCACCAACACCTATGAGCCTGTGTTCGTGCTGCGCAAGCCTGTGGGGGATGGGAAGGGGGACAGCCAGGGGGAGGAGAAGGATGGCGGTGTCGGTGAGTTGTAGAAGGCCTAAAAGGGGGGAGAGAGAGAGAGAAAGGTGTCTTCTCAGTGTGGAAATGTCCATGTTACATTGTGTTTGGGATGACATGTCTCCCCTGTCGTGTCAGGGTGCCGCGAGGGAAACTTCGCTCAAACGTTCAATCTCTGGCACACACAGCACACACAGCACACACAGCACACACAGCGGGTGCCATGAAACCAGCCCCCCCACCACACCCTCCCCATTGCTGCAGATTAGCAGAACCAGCTTTTGAACTTACCCATCGCTCCCTCCTCCCCACCCCCCCTCTTTGTCACCCCACCCACCAACCCGCCCCCTCCACGACAGGCTCGACCCCCCCCCCCCCCCCCACCTCCTGCGGGACAGCTGCGCACCGCTGCCGCGCCAGCTTGTTGCCTTGAGAGGAGTTGCCTGCCACCATGTCGGACGTTGTCCCCATCCACCAGCAGCAAGGGCATGCCGTGGCGCCCGCACAGGTCACCGTGCAGCAGCCCGCCCAGGCGATGCACGCCCAGCAGCCCGCACAGCAGGATGACGCGCAGGGCGACCAGCCCCAGGCGAACTACAAATTCTACAGCAACGTGATGGGGCTGCTGGTTGTGGAGAACCGCGAGCAGGCGCTGTATGAGCTGTCGAAAAAGCGTGACCAGTTCCCCGACCTTGCCCCGACCCTGTGGTACAGCGTGGGTGTCATGGCGTCGCTCCTGCAGGAGGTGATCTCGGTCTACAAGATGCTGTGCCCGGCGGACCTGGCGGGACCCGCCTCCAACCGCGTCTGCAACGCGCTGGCCCTCCTGCAGTGCATCGCCAGCCACAACGACACGCGCATGCTGTGCATCAAGGCGCATCTCCCCCTGTTCCTCTACCCGTTCCTCAACACGGCAACCAAGTCACGCCCCTTTGAATACCTCCGCCTCACATCCCTGGGTGTCATCGGGGCGCTGGTGAAGGCGGACGACGCAGAGGTGGTCCGCTTCCTGCTCTCCACCGAGATCATCCCCCTCTGCCTCCGCATCATGGAGACCGGGTCGGAGCTGTCGAAGACGGTTGCCACGTTCATCGTCCAGAAGATCCTGCTGTTCGACATCGGGCTGCAGTACCTCTGCGCGACCCCCGAGAGGTTCTACACTGTTTCCTCCGTGCTGGCGAAGATGACGACCGGTGCGGAGAAGGGGGAGAAGCCTCCGGCGCGTCTTCTGAAGCACGTTATCCGTTGCTACCTCCGGCTTTCTGACCACGCCCGCGCGCGTGATGCGCTTAAAACGAACCTCCCGAATGAGCTCCGCGATTCGACCTTCTCCGACTACCTCGGGGATGACCTCGGGATGCGGAGGTGGCTGTTCCAGCTCCTGCTCAACATCGGCGACCCCGCCGTCACCGCGCTCCAGCAGGAGCAGCAGCAGCGGCAGCAGCAGGCCTCCCAGCAGGCCACTCAACAGCCCTCCCAGTCGGTTCTTCCCCTCGTCCAGCCTGCCGGGGCTGCAGTGCAATACCCTCCGCAGGGGCAGTAACGCAAGATGGGAGGGGGGGTGGGGTGGGATGGGGTAGGTAAAACTATCGATGATGGGGTGGGGTGGGGTGGAGGAGTGTTTTAAAAAAGCTGTTCTGTGTGTGTGTGTGTGTGTGGGGTGGGTGGGCAGAGGTTCGGGGATGGGGGGGGGGGGGTTGGGGAGATGCAATCTGGAGGAGGGGTGGGGTGTTTTGGGATGGTTTTTCTTTGAGCGAAGTTATGTTGTTTTCTTTGGGGATGGGTGGGTGGGGGGGTGAGGGCGGGCGGGGTCTGTCTATTTTACAGAGGGGCGGTGGGGGGGGGGGGGGGGCGCGGGGGGGAGGAAGGGAGGTCCACCCCCCTCGCCCTCCATTCCCCCACCCCCCCTCCCTTAGCAACAGCAATGCGATGTGAAAAGAAAAGAAAATCGGGGGGGAAGGGGTGGGGGGGTATATAAAAGAATGGGGTGCAACGTCTAACCAGCTTGGATTTGTGACCAGGCTCAACGGGGATGGGGTGGGTGGGTGGGTGGTATTTTCTTTGGTTTTGGCTTTGGCTTTTTTGAGTGGAACACAGTGTACAGAGAATCTGTCGGGGTGTGGGGGTGGGTGTGGGTGCTGATGAGGTGTGGCCTGACCCAAGCCCCAGCTCGTGTGAAGATCAGAGGGGGAAAGGTGCAGGGGCACGGCGAAGGAAGGAGGGCACATTGATAGAGGGTTCAATAGAAGGGGAAGTGGGGGGTGGGGTGGGGTGGGGTGACGAAAGGCCAAACAAGCAATCCAGAGGGGAAGGGGTGGGTCATTCAGAAAATGCCACCCGTGTGACCACGAAGAATCCGAGACACGGGGTTCTGTAAAGCACAAGGATCGTAAAAACACCCCCCTATTTGAATGGGGTCTGGCAGTCTCCTATCTCCTCGCGGGTGTGCTGAGGTTGCTGAGGCCAACAGTATACAGCACAGGCGGGGAAACACCTCAGGAAAAAAGATCTGTGCGTGGCGTGCCCAGGAGCCGACCACGGCAAGCAAACATGGAACGCCTTGCGCAGCAATAAAGAGTGGCCCCTCCTCTTCCCCCCCCCCCCCCTCTGGTCGGGGGTAGGGCATGATGAACCTTCGGGCACAACCTGCAGAACGAGTGGAGGGAGATCAACCTTGTGATTCCCCTCTGCTCCTATTTCACCACTCTCCTTCCTCTACCCTTCCCCCCCCCCCCAAAAAAAAAAACCCCTCCCCCAACGTTATCCGCGCGACCTTCTTTTAGTTTCGTGTTGTCTTCGGAAGAAAATGTGGGGGGTGGGGGGAGATGCGTGAGGACGTGCTGTCGGCTCTGAGCCCCTTGCACTGTTGCAAACATTATTCACATGCGTGTTCGGGGGTGGTGGTGGTGGGTGGTGGAGGAGGAGGAGGGTGGTGGTGATTTTTCTGCATTGTGTCAGGAGGGGGGGGGGTAGGGGGGGTCAAATGCCACCCTTTTACGTGGACAAACACGATTTTTCAAAAAACCGGCGCAGAGGCCCCAAAGCCCCCGTAAACCCTCCAAACCCCCCCAGATCGGTCCGGAAACCCATCGAACCCCACTTTTCCACCATTCCGGGCACCTCAGGTGCCCGAATTGGGGTACCTAAATTTTGTGCCACCGTTTGGTACCGGACAGTGCCACTGTGTGGGAGGTTGGAAAAGAAAATGCCCCAACACACCACATCTGAGGGTTGCAATGCATGTTGCTTGCCAACCACGTCATCCGGTGGGTGTCAGGCGCTATGTAGGTGGCATTAGCCAGGTCTTCGATGAGTTCTGGCTTGTATATGTACCTCCCTGCCACCATGCACCGGGAGGCTGCCTGTAGGTACGGAACAAGTCCAGATGGTCGTGTGATTCCTGTGCAGCAGTGCTCCACAACCGGGATGTGTTGACAACGACTGTTGCAACACGAGCTGTACATTCCGGGAACACACGAAGTGCGCTGTCGTGGTACCCATTGTGCCAGAATTGGTAGTTGCTGCGGTCTACTTTGCCTGGCCCAAGAGCACTGGTACTGAACGGTGCAATATGCGTGGCGAGGTGAATGCAACGGAAGGGCGCAAAGTCAATACAGCTCTCGGATGGCGGGTGGTGGTGCCACTAGTGTGTGACGTTCACTCGAGGATACAACGCATCACAATGAATCAGCAACCGTGGACCGAGTACAATACGCTCTCTGTGGCTGGTGTGGGGGACAAAGGCAGTGCCTGTGCCGCAGGCAGGGAGGTACATATACAAGCCAGAACACATCGAAGACCTGGCTCATGCCACCTACATAGCGCCTGACACCCACCGGATGACGTGGTTGGCAAGCAACATGCATTGCAACCCTCAGATGTGGTGTGTTGGGGCATTTTCTTTTCCAACCTCCCACACAGTGGCACTGTCCGGTACCAAACGGTGGCACAAAATTTAGGTACCCCAATTCGGGCACCTGAGGTGCCCGGAATGGTGGAAAAGTGGGGTTCGATGGGTTTCCGGACCGATCTGGGGGGGTTTGGAGGGTTTACGGGGGCTTTGGGGCCTCTGCGCCGGTTTTTTGAAAAATCGTGTTTGTCACCCCCATTTGACCCCCCCTACCGGCTAAGTTGGCATGATACGCGTTTCAGAGCACATTTTTGGCGGGGGCGATACGTGATACGTATCCGATACGGCAACGGCGCTGATACGGCAGACGTGCCCCCGAGCCCCTTTCTCGACACGTATCCGATACGGCGTCCGGATTAGGTGTTCAGTGATCTCGTGCCTGGCCAGGCAGGTAGGGCAGCTGCCCCACCTATTTAGTTTCAGTCCGAAACCTTGGTAGGCCTGGCCAGCCTGCCCGACCAAGAATATTTCTGATCTGCCCCCGCCCCCCTGGGCCCAGGGAGCAGGGCGATTCCGAACTGTTGTCCCAATGGCCCACCGAATTTGGTCAGTGCTTGACTGAAGCCAGCCTGAGAACATGTGTTCACTACCGTGGCCTCCGGCGGCTGGGGGGCTCCGCCCCCCAGACCCCCTGAAAGGCGCTGCTGGCTCCTGGGTACGGGGACCGAAACACTGACCCCATGCAGTGATACGCGAGACGCGAATCGTGATACGTGATACGTATCTGATACGCGATACGTATCACGTATCACGCCAACTTAGCCCTAGGGGGGGGGGGGGTGGGGGGAGCGGGGAACACACACGACACACGACACGCAGCTCAACGGGTGTGGTGGGGACAACAGAAGCAGCGCTTTGATGATGCACACGCAATAATCAGAACCCAAGACCCTTTCTCTCCCTCCCTTTATTCTCCACACCCAGAGCGGAGCTTGGCTATCCCGACCGCTTCCTCTGCCACATGCTCCTGCCCCGAGCGATATCGTTGTCGATCTGCGTCTCTATAATATGCGCAGTGCAGTCGGTATCGCATCAAAGAGCAGGCGTATGTTTGGTGCGTTCTGCGCTGCTAAAGGTGGGGGTGGGGTTGGCGATGGGTTTTGTGTGAAGGGCGGGCCTGTCCTCCGATCAAAGTGCCGTAAAGACAAGGCACTTTCCAAAAAGAAACCCCCGTATGTCACGCGGCGTGTCTGTGGGGGGTCGATTGCCAGGGAGCTTGCTCGGCGCGATCCAGCAAATAGTAAGGTATAACGTGTGTGTGGCCCCAGCACTCCGCTACATAATCAACAAACCGGTTTGCCGAGGCCTTTGCCTGGGCACATCCGCGAAGAGGTGGCTGGCTGACTCTCAAGCGGCCAGAAGAACACGAAACAGCGACCCCTCTCACCAGGGGCGCTGCGAATACGGCCGAAAACGTTCAAATCGTTCAAAACTGTGCTGTGGTGCAAACCTAAGAGAAGAGAACAGAAGAGCCGAACGGTAATCATCGATCGTGCAGAGCACCCCATCCCCCACGCTGCAGTGGTGGTGTTCTGCAAGCATCTGCGCTGGCCGCGTTATAAAAGCGGGTTTCCCCACCCCCACCCCCTCAAGAATTCCTCTCTCTCTCTCTTCTCACCCACTCTTCGAAATACAGGTGCCGCACCGGGCGCAGGTTCGTTTTGCCCCACAAAAAAATGGCAGAAATCGATCCCACCTCCCCCACACCCCCCCCCCCCCCCTAGGGGGGGTCATAAGCCCGTACAAAACCACATTTTTCAACATACCATCAGAACCGCCCTAATACCTGATCTGACCCGAAAATCCGACCCATACCCCCCCGGAAACCGTCTGGAGCCCACTTGTGACACCTGATGCGCACTTTTGTGATGATTTTTTGGGGTCCTAAAAAATGTACCTCAGTTTCGTACCTTGCCTTTGTACCTGAACCACTCCCGACCGCAGTATTTCGTTCTTTGCAAGGAAAGGGTATCACTACGCTCACCCAGCACGCCGAGCAACACATGCCGTGTGCCTAGGGCCTCGCAGAGGTGTCAGATGCTGCTGCAGAGGGGTACCTTGCTCGAAAGACGCTCGCCAAACGGGAGATGTGCGGGGTCTCGGCAGAGAGCGTTGTGGCAGACCTGCGTCAGAAGAAAACGGCACACGACATCCGTGAGGCGACATTATTTCGGGCGCTCCGTCGGGCTGGGTACATAGGAGAGCGAGTGGGACGTGGTGACGACAGATATATGCAGTGGTGCATCAACTGCACGCACGTGCGAAAAGCGGCGTTCCTTGCTGGCCAAGAAAGATGTCACCTGCACTCCTACTCCTCCCACTCCTCCTGCTCCTACCCCTACACCAACTGATGTGGGCAGTGAGTGATGGCAGCTCCAGAGCAGCAGATGATCTAGGAAGCGATGAACGGGTCAGCCGGGCAGACTACCCCAGTCCGTACCGGAAGTACGAAGCGTTGCGGGCCCGCCACCACCGCCTCCAGGAGAGGACCCGAGGATTAAGAGTAGGGTTGTACAACGCCAGGGGAGAGTATTCCCCTGGCGTTGAGACATCCCTGACGATCTTGCGGTCGCACTGTGGGGGTTGAGTCGGCAGGCAGATGCCTATCCAATGACTTTGTTGAGTCCTCACATGGTACACTCTCATGCGTGCTGTTGAGACTGCGTGGTGTGCATATCCTGCGGGGGGCGCAAATTACACAGCACAAACATAATCATTTCGACTCTCAGGTCGTCCAATATCCCAATCGTGCCTTCACAGGCTGAGATCGACGAAGCAAAGACACATCTGCAACGCTGCCTAATGCCGATGCAGCCTCGCAGGCGTACGAAGTACTCACAATGACCCATCTGCGATCGAAGTACTACACCCAGAAGGTGGCTGAACTCATTCAGCTGGCGCAACAACACAACATTCCCACTAATCAGGTACAAGAAAGACCTTGCCGAGGCACTGGGGAGGCAACATCGTGCCACCTGAGCCGGAACCACCGCAGAAAAGGCAAAGAACGAAATATTGCGGTCGGGAGTGGTTCAGGTACAAAGGCAAGGTACGAAACTGAGGTACATTTTTTAGGACCCCAAAAAATTATCACAAAAGTGCGCATCAGGTGTCACAAGTGGGCTCCAGACGGTTTCCGGGGGGGTATGGGTCGGATTTTCGGGTCAGATCAGGTATTAGGGCGGTTCTGATGGTATGTTGAAATTTTTGGTATTTGTACGTTTTTAGGGGGGCTTATGACCCCCCCTACCCCCCCCCCCCCCCCCTCAAGAATTTCAAAAAAATGCTGAACGGCAGGGTGGCGCATCGCACCAAGAGAGGGCATGGGGTGTTCGCCTTGGTTGCGTTTCTACACCGCTGCGGAAGGATAACGGATGGTTCACGTGCATGTCAGTGGAGGGCGCATTGAAGAGCAGCCTGCTCGATGCACTCTACACTGCTACAAAGGGGTAGTGGGGTGGGGTGGGGGGCAGTGGTGTGTTGGAGTGGAGGAGGAGGCGGAGGTGGTGGTGGCGGGGGGATGGCAGTGGTGGCAGGTGGCGGGGGTGGTGGGCAAAAGACCCGCAAGTGCTGCCCACCCCCAGCACCCCCTGCCTTCCCTGCCCTCGCCCCCCCCCCCCCTTGCTGCTGCCACCCTTTTCCCTCCTGTGCTCCCTCCAAAGAACTGACTGGCGCGGCAAGCAATGTTTCGACTGCTTCCTGTGTTCTTATATGAAGAGAGGCGCCCCCGCCCCCACCCCACCCCCGGCCCGCCCGCCACCCCCCCACCCCCCGCTCGTGATATGACATGCATATTATCTCGTGGAACAGCCACATCTGCACTTTGCGCATAGCTCTCAGTGACTCGGTCAAATTGACTGACTGACTCTGATTGACACTGACCGAAACGTTGTCTGGAGCCTTTTTTCCTGACTGACTCCGACTGACACTGACCCGCAGACAACTTCTGGGTCAGTGTCAGTCGGAGTCAGTCACTACAATAGCCCCCAGACAACTTTTCTGTCAGTGTCAATCAGAGTCAGTCAGTCAATTTGACCGAGTCACTGAGAGCTATGCTTTGCGCCTCCCTGACACCAAAAATAGGCCTCCCGTCCCCCCAGGTTCCCTGCCCACCTGGTCGATTCCAAGTTGTCTCAAACTGGGTCTCTGGGAGAGAGATCTCTGGGGCAGAGGATTTCTCTCTCCCCACCCTGGTGATACACCTGACGGATGCGAGAAAGAAAATCACATCACCCATCCCATCCACCCACCCACCCCCCCCACAGCACAGGGCGAGGGGTCTTCTTCCCTGCTGAAACAAACCATACACAACACCCACACCGCGCACACACACCCTCCCCGCCTAACCTTGACTTCTTCTTCTGGGGAAAGTCCACCGCTTTGCCTAACCCTCTTCCCCCCCCCCCCCTCTTCTTCTTCCTGCCTTTATTGAGGCACCTTTCCCCCCAACCTGACCACCTGGCTGACGCACTCCGCCACCCCACCCCACCCCCAACCCGGCGGCGCTGGTCCTGCCGCTGTCAGGATGTCACAAGGGCTGCACCCGAAGGTGCTGCTGGCGGAGGCGTTCGACTTCATCAAGCGTGCCGATGAGTCCTCCGCCATGGCGGAGAAGATGCAGCAGGGATGGTTCCGCAGCAGCGACAGGGATGTCGCGAAGGTGAAGGCGGAGTACAAAAGGGCTTACACGCTCTACATTGAGGCGTTGGAGAGGTTCAGCCAGGTCCGCAACGTATCCGGTGGAGACCGCGACATGCAGCAGTTCTGTGCCGGGCATATGAAGGCAAACATGGACAAATGCGAGTCTGTGAAGGAGAAGGAGATCAACATCCTTCTCCCCGCAGGGCACCCCCCCTTGCGGAAAGACGGCTACATCGCGGGCGAGGTTCTCTTCGAACGCCGCCCCGAGGCACGCATGCGGAGCAAAGAAGAAATCTATTTTGACCAACTCCTGGGGCCTGGGGTGTACCACCTGAATGTGCAGTACCTCGACACACCATCCGTCGCCTCCTCCATGGTTCAGGTGCAGGTTGTGATGGAGGGGAGCAACAGGAGGACGATGAAGCAGCTGAAGCACCTCCCCCCCTTCACGCAGTGGTCGCGGTGCCTGGGTGTCGGGGCCGAAGAGGCGCCCTCACGCTGCCGCATCAAGGTGACGTCCAACGCGTGGCTCCGCTCCCTCGCCGTGCATGTTACGGTGCAATCCCTCGTCGAGGCGACGGCGGCAAACACAGTGGTGCCACCCCCTCCTCCGCCCTACGGCATGCCTGGCTCCCTGGCATCCCTCCCGGCACCTCCGACGTACATCGACCCGATGCCGCGTGGGAGGGGAGGCAGCGGCGGTGGGAATGACCTTGCCGACTTCCCCCCCCCGCCAACCGCCTGCGACCCGCCGCCCCCACGCCCCGTGACGGAGGAGGACCTGCAGAACCTGCGGGTGCGCCCCGCAGAGGGCCCGTCATGGTCGGAGGGGTTCAGCGCCAGCGCGCCTGCGGCGGCAGGGGGTGTGGGTGTGGGTGGCGCGCCGTCGGGTGGCGGGCTGCCGCCGCCGCCGCCCGTCTCGCTCGGGGAGGACCCGTTTGCGTTGGATGCGGTGCTGCGTTCGGTGGATGGGGTGAATGGAGCGGCGGCGCCGGTCCCGGCGCATTCTGCGTGCCCTGAGAGGTATGATTTTGGTTTTCATGAATGATGACGAGGGCCTTCGCTCTGTGCCACTGTGTGTCAAACTGTGTCACTTTGCAGCCAGTGTTGTGAGGGCGGCTCAACATTCCTCACTTCTCTGCATTTCTGAGCGAAGGCCCCCGATGTGTCAAAAAGGGGGGGCGGGGGTGGGGGAGAGAGAGAGAGAGAGACGGAGAGCATGTGCCTGTGGGGTGTTCATAAGGCCCGCGCGCACACATCACCCCGTCACCCCATCTGTTTGCTGCCGGAGTGTTGATAATGGATAGGATGTGGATGATCATAACAAATCACTTGATCTGTTTGCAGTGTTGGTCCGGAAAGGGGTGGTTTTCTCTCCAGATTTGAGCGGCGTGCAATATATGTTGTGGGAAGGGGGAGGGGAGGGGGGGGGGGAATGTGCCATGTCCATCCAGATGGCACCTTTGATATCGCACATTATAAATCGGAGAAGGAGCAGGAAGACTGGATTGGCGCTTTATTGCCCCCCCTCCCCCCCCCCCCCTCTCTCTCTGCTGCACGCCACCCCCAACCTCCACCCCCCACCTCTGCCTCTCACAGCATGGAGGAATTGCGGCGTGTCTCGGGTGCGGTGGCGGAGTGGCCCGACCAGCAGGCAGGCGCAACGGTATGGCTTTGTTGTGGCTGGGGTGTGGGCAGGGCTTTTCCCGTCGAGGGCTTGGGCATGTGGCGTTGCCCTCAGCTAGTGGAGGGGCGCAGTTGCCTCCCTGCGGGAGGAGCCGAGTTCGTCGATCCGTTGTGTTGCAGTGTTGCCGCCCTGAGCTGCCCTGGGCTCGGTGAGGGAACCGAACCTGCTACCGTCCATCCATTCACGGCATCCAGTGTGGGGGTGACACAGTGTCTGATGGGGGACTAAGCCGAGTGTCGGCGGGCTGAAAACCCGGCGAGTCATCCACAACAAGGGAGGGTCCAGTTTACCGCCACCAAACTCTACCAAACTCCTCCAAACTCGGGTCAAAATCAGGTGGGGTAGTGCCGGCACGACCTGGATTGTTTTTCTAGTGGGGGATGAGGATGGGTCGTCTCTGAACGGCGCGCGCACCGCGACATGCCCCCAGATGACTTGGTCTGCCTCCGGCATTCTGCTGCTGCAGCACCACAGCCTCGGCGGCCAACTGTCAGCCGGCGACGTTATTATCGGCAGCTCGCCAGCGACACGGGGTGGCCCACATCATTTCCTCGACCTCCACCCACTGCCCCTTCTGATGTTTTCTTCTGTTGCACACAACAAGAATCTGGCCCTCCTCCTCGCCGTCGTGCTTCTCCTCCTCGCGCTTCTCGGCGGCGGCTGCCTCCGACGAAGACTCCTCCGCCGAGGGAGGAGGGGATTTACTCCGCCGACTCTGCTTCGCGCGTGGCATATGGGGCAGGGGTGTAGGGGGCGTGTTGTAGGGGGGGGGGGTGAGCGAGAGGTGTTGTGTAAGGGCGAGTCATGAGAGAAGAACCGGAAAATTATTCGTCGATCGCGAGAACACCCCACACGCCCTGCTGCGGGTTGTGGTGTGTCCTGCATGATCTGCATAGCAAAGTTTTCCCCTGCGTTGTTATCACAGCTTCAAAATATAAAAGAGTTTTGGCAGCGCTTTTGACATGACCGACACAATCTACCCTTGCCGTGTTGCTATGACCCAAAAAACCCCAAACCCAACACAGGCCCCGCAGCTGGCAGACCGCATTAACGCACTCCCGCAGCCAAGCGACCTGGACCCTCCCCCTTCCACAGGGCACTAGGTTGCCTTGCCTCCGCGTGGCACCCCTCACCCACGTGCCTCGCTGCCTGAGGGTCTGAGGCCCTCCACACAGCGGTGTGCTGGGGCCAAACCCCGCAACAGGTGAATGCCGATGCCCTTTCGCCTTGGCCCGGGGGACCCGAAGCTGTTCTCCGATGTGCGCTTCGCGTGATATCCGTTGCCCACACCTTGGGGCATCCTGGCTCCCTCCTCCGAGCAAGACGCCTCTGTAGGACTTCTGTTCGCGCTGCTTCTGTGTAAGCCTGCCCACCATCTCTCCCACTCCCCCCCTCCCCTTACCAGGGGGAGTGAATGGGAGCGTGGGTGTGTCACTTCACAGACAAATGGCGTGTGTGCGTGTGTGGTGACCACGTTTTGTGTGGGGAGACCCTGCGCGGATCATAGCCCACCTTGTGTGTGTGTTGTGTGTGTCTCAAGTGCGATCCGCCTTCTAGTGAGAAGAAGTGTTGGGTCGCTGTGGTTCGTAGTATTTTCGCCCTTTCGTCTAGCCTTGCTGTCTGTGCTACCTTTAGCAGAGTTGGGGGATTGTGACCGCAACGTAGATGCGTGGGTTTGTGAGAGAACGTCTGGAAATGCCAACCTGCGCTAGCCCTCCCTAAACATCACATCTGTGATGGATCTGGTTCCGTCTGCCGGGTTGAGGTTGGTTGTGTATGTCCACACAATCTGACAAAACTGTGTGTTAGTCCAAAGTCTGAAGGGGGTGGTTCACGTGGTGTTCGGTGGTTATGCTGCAATAAAGTTTAGTCGAAGAAGTGAAAGGAAGAAGAGGAGCTGAAGAACACCCGGCAATGAAAATGATTCGTCCATATCGTTCGAATCGCTCAAAATATAGTGTTTCACGGGCTGCCCTGGTTCAAACAAACAGGTTATGCCACCCCCGGTGTCTGTTGCCCCAGAATTCTTTGACGTGTTAGAACGGGTGTTCGTTCATTTTTATCACAGCAGGACTTCCTGTCACTGTCAAAAGAGATATCGGGTTCGGCGCTTTTTGGACAACAAAAGACAAACCTCCGCAGCAAGAGTAGCGGTTTGGAGTTGCTTCTGTTTGCCAGGCTTTTTGGCGCACACACAAAAAAATCCCCATCTTTCTTCTGCACCCCCAACGGGCCCGTGCACCGCAGATTTTTTCTGTTCTGGTTTCGGTGTGTAGGAGACAGTGCTGCCACCGCATCGCGAGGTGTCGACCCTCCACCCCCACCTCCACCTCCACCCCCCTGTTTGGTTCGCCCCCAATCAACCCCCTCTGCTTCGCCCGGCTTTGCTTCGTTTCAACAAGAGAAACCCCAATGTGTGTGTGTTCCGTGCACATTACACGGCCGCCAAGCCGTTGGTTGTCGAAACCTCAAAAATATCCCCCCCAGGGGACGCAGCAGCCAATATATTGCATTGTGTTGTTCTGAGCTTTTCTCGGAAGGGGGTGGGTGGTATGTGTAATTCTTTGATTTGCGGGAGCTTGAGACTTTGGGTGGGTGGTGGGGGGGGGGGGGGTGCCCTATTTGCCGCAAAGCTGCATCGGCATTTGGGATGTACAACCGCAGTGGAAACCCCCTGCCTGGTTCGGCGCTGGAAAGGGGAAGTACGGGACGAGGGGGGAGGGGTTGGGGTGGTGGTGGATTCGGGGGAGACTGCGGCAATGGCAGTAGTGGCAACACTGTGCACCGCCACCGCCTCGTCGTTCCACGCAGGGCTGTCTCGCAGGGACAGGGTGGCCAATTGTCCACCAAGAGTCCGCACCATACAGAGCTTCGAGACGGTTATGGAGAGCGCTGCACCCCCACCCTCAGCCCCACCCTGACCCTGAACCGCGCTGTATGCATGCGTCACTGCAATATGTTTCACGCATACGATTATTCGAACGGAAGGTGGCCTCCACCGTCTGCTTACACCACCTTCATCGAGCAAAGAGGTTGGTTGCGGTGTGTGGGATCATCGACGCATACAGATGTAGTCATATTAGGAGGGAGGAGCAGGGCTGCTGCAATGTTAGTGTTGATAGTCGGGGTGGCCAGCTGGGGAAAATGTCTCTGATTTTGTTGCTGGCTCACACCCTGATGATGAGGCGCACCAGGGGTTGGTTGTCGTGTGTTAGCGCCGAAACACAGCGAGTGGGTGCCTGCGTTCCAACAAAACACTTTTCAGCAGTGTTTGGTTTGCTGCTGTATTTTGCTTCCACTTCATCTTCTCTCTAGTCGGGGTGCAGGTAGTTTGGAGACAGATTGTTTGGATGCTGGATGACGCCTGCCCACATGCCACATGCCCTGCACAGGATAACTCAACCCTACACCAAGCAATATGAGGAGCGCGGTGCTGTTCTGTGCGTTTGTCGTGATGGGGACGTCTGTGGTTGACGCACAGCGAGGCGGACGGGGTGGGCGGGGCGGGCGCCGCCCGAGGCGCACACCGGTGCCTCTGCCTGAGACGCCTGAGCCTGCACCTGTGACAACACCTGTGCCTGCGCCTGTGGCAACACCTGCGCCTGTGACGCCGCCTGTTCCGCCGCCGAGGCCGACGGCTGCCCCTGTGCCGCAGACACCAACGCCACCAGCACCGACGACTGTGCCTGCCCCTGTGCCTGTGCCGACGGCGGCCACCCCTGCCCCTGTGCCGCAGACACCAACGCCACCAGCACCGACGACTGTGCCTGCCCCTGTGCCTGTGCCCACGGCGGCCACCCCTGCCCCTGTGCCGCAGACACCGACACCTCCCGCACCGACGCCTGCGCCCGAGCTGAACTTCGGGAACGCACGGACGCGTCCCGGGCAGGCAATTGCTGCGGCGTCGGGGAATGCGACACTGGGGCCATAAGGACCCGATTTTGCGTGGTGTGCGTGTGCGCCGCCTTTTCCTTGGTGGCGGTGATGACGATGAGGTGGACCCCCTGGAGCGTATAGAGCTCCAGGACGCGTGGCTGGCGGAAGAGAGCTCCCGCCTGCTGGGGCAGGTCGTGCGTGTGCCAGGAGATGGGAACTGCCAGTTCCACGCGCTGTCGGGGCAAGTTGGTGACTGGGAGCATGCCGGGTTGCGGACGGCGGTGTGCGACTGGCTGGAGAGCATCGAGGGCCTTCAACTCCTCCTTGATGCGCATGAGGACCCCGCCGCCTATGTGGAAGGTATGCGCGTACCGGGCGCTTACGGCGACGAGTTGACCCTGCAGGCGGCGGCGCAGGTCCTGAACGCAGACATCTGGGCGCTGAACGTGGGGAACCCGGAGGGGCTGATTCGCCTGGGGAGATGTCCGGGCGCGACCAGGCGTCTGGTGGTAACGTTCAGGCCGCATCACTACGACCAACTTCGGCTCCCTCTGTCGACCCTCCAGGTCCTGGAACAGCGTGGACAGGATCCCGAACTGGCCGCGGTGCCGCTGCCCGAGCTTCGTGGGCAGACGGACACGCCTGGTCCCCGGCGCACCAGAGGTGGGCGCCGTGTACGCGTGCTGCAGCGGCCGGTCTCCCCGTTGGGTGCTGGGGCTGCTGCCCAGGTGCGGCGGGCGGATGCTGTACCTCCGCGTGCGACCCCGGCTCCTGCCGCGACTACGACTGAAGTGCTCTCTCCGACCTCCGGAGGGGGAGGGGGGTTACTCCTCCGGTCGGCCAACGTGACCTCTCTGCAGAAACACTGTCCGAGTGTCTTCCGGTGGGATGTGGATATGGTTGCGCTGCAAGAGACAAGGCTGACTGAAGGGGCGCGGGACTCCATGACGGCTCAGGCATGGAAGGCCGGGTACAAGGCTCTCTGGGGAGACGACGTGCCATACCGCGGCGATGCTCGGGGTGAGTCAGGCCAGGTCCTCGGGGTCGGACTCCTGGTGCGACGTGGGATTCCGTGCGTCCGGGTGAACACTGCCGGGGCCCTGCAGTTGCGGGAATCCTGCAGGTTCCTCCACGCCAAAGTGGCATACGGCACGGGGAAGCTGTTCCTGCACGTCTTCGTCGTCTATGCGAAAACAGGGGCTACTCCGGACCTTGCGGAAGAGCGGGAGGACTTCTTCGCTGATGTGTTCGATGAGGCGGTGTTGCTGGGCGACGTGCCGGTGATTATCACTGGTGATTTTAACTGTCCGCCTGACCCTTCGGCCAGTACAGTGCTGAGTACGCACCTGGCGTCGGGCCGATGGTTCGACTGTGCACAAGTCGCGGCTGATGCTCAGGGTACAACTCCGGACCCTACCTGCTACACCGGGAGCCCTGATGGACCGGAGGGACGCTCGGCGTCTAGGATTGACCTGGTGCTCGCCAACCACGTGGCGATCAGCGGCCTGGAGACGCTCTGTGTATCGGACGATAAGAACATCCCGACCCACAGACAGGTGGACGCGAGCTTCGGGACGCTCGCGTACCGGCAAAGGGTGGACCGCCTCGCAGTACCGGCCATCCTGCCGCTCAGGCGGGTCGGCAGGGACGAGAAGCCCGCGTTACGGGAGGCGGCGGCAAAGGTGTGTGACACCCTGACCCGCCAATGGGATCCAGCTGGGAACGTCGAAGAGCGTTGGCAGACATGGTGCTCCGCTGCGTCGAGCTTTCTGGCCGTGCACGCGTGCGAGCCGCGGGACGCCGAGGGGTCGGCGAAGACCGCAGCGCTGGCTCGCAAAAAGGGTGTCGCCGCGGTGGTCCGCCAGGAGTGGCTATGTGGCAGGCAACGCTGGGGTCACGACGGGGCCCTGACCCGCAAGATGATCTGCCTCCTCGACATGATGGGCAGGATCCGGGAGGTGGAGCGCCGTGCTGTGGGAGGTGCGATGCCAGTCTCCGTCAGGGGGGCATGGGAGAAGGTGCGCACTGCGGCGTCCGAGCTCCTAGGCCGCGTGGAGCCGGTGACCCCGACGCGGGGGGAGCTGGAGCTGGTGCGGGCCGCGTGCGACCGCGCCCTCGAGAAGGAGCGGAAGCTGATGACGGTGCGGCGGCGCCGCCTGTACATGCGGGAGACCCACACCTCCTGGCATCGGAACCCCGGGAAGATCTACCGGAGGCTCCGGGGCCCGCCACGCACGTCGGTGCTGATGCGTCGCCAGGATGAGGAAACGACCGATCGGTCGGTGATGGACAGCTGGCTCCTGGACGCATGGCTCCCCATCATGCAACGCCACCGCGATGGAGGCCCCTCGTGGGAGCTGTTCAAGGAGCGTTACGCCGCCTACATCCCTGAGGTTCCGCTGCCCCTCCAGCCTCTGAGTGGGGAGCAACTGCACATGGCGGCTGCGGACATGGGCTCGGGGAAGGCGCCAGGCACGGACGGCTGGTACGCTGAGGAGCTGAAGCTGTTGCCGCGGGCGTTCTACGCAGCCCTGGCGGAAGTTCTGAATGGCGTGGAGCTGTCGGGTGAGTGGCCCGAAGCTCTGCTGTCGGCGACTGTATCGATGATCCCGAAGGAGGAGGACCCCGACCCGCTGGACCATCGCCCTATTACGGTCATGTCGGTGATATACAGGGTGTGGGCGAAAGCCAGGGTAAGCCAACTGATGGTCTGGCAGGAGGAGTGGGCGACTGACAGCATGTACGGCTTCCGTACGGGCAAGGGTGCTTTCGGGGCGTACATGAAGACTGCGCTGCTAGCTGAGAAAGCATCCCTGACGGGCGTGCCTCTGCGTGGGGTTCTCCTCGACGTCAAAAAGTGCTTTGACTCGGTGCCATGGGATATCATCTTCGGCCTCCTGGAAATGATGGGTCTCGACGACAGAGTGCGGCGGCCCTCCCGGGCGATGTACCATGGCCTCAGGAGGCGGTTTAAAGTGCAGGGTTCGGTGGGCCAACCCTTCGCCGCCTTCAACGGGATCCTCCAGGGGTGCCCCCTGTCCGTACTGTGGCTGAACCCCGTGATGGCGGTGTGGGACAGGGTGGTCCGAGCAGAGGCACAGTGTGGAACCGGCCTCTACGCTGACGACAAGAAGTTGCTGGACACAGACCTCGCCAAGATCCGGAGGGGGCTACGGCTCACCGAGGAGTTCTCGGAGCTGACGGACCTGCGGTACGGGACAAAGGGGAGATGCTTCTCCACCGACCCGGGGGAGACGCTGACTCTAGTTCTCCAAGGGGAGCCCATCGTGCAAGCCAGAGGCGAGATAAAGGACCTTGGGGCGCAGATCTGTCTGGTGTCGCGGGAGAAGATCTCGGGGATCTGTGACAAGCGTGTCAAACAGGCAATTGAGGTGTGCCGCCGCCTGGAAGCGAAATACCTCAACCTGGGGTTCCCGGCCAAGGCAAAGATTCTCGCGACGATGGTGATGCCGATGGCCTTCGCCGCGATCCACACAGCCAACCCGCTGTGGGGCACCTTGAGCTCCCTTGACATGGCTGTCATGCGTGTGCTGTGGAAGTTTCAGAAGGCACGGCGATGCCCGATGATCGTGCGCAACTTGCTGTGCCCGGCTCACCGCGTGGACCCGACGTCCTACATCCAGTACCAACGACTGGTGGCGATGCACACCGTGCGCCACAGATGCCCGGATCTCTGGCAGCTGGTGACTGAGATCAGAAGCCTACGCACCCCCGCGAGGGGTCCACGGGGGCCGAGCAGGGCCGGTGCGCTGACGGCTGCGGAGATCAAGGCGGCGACTCCCGGGCCGGTGGCCCTGGTACAGACGGCGCTCTCGGACCTGCGCTGGAAGTGGCCCGATGCGGGGCGCCTCAAGGCACGTGACTCCGACAAGGCGATCGATCTCGGGTGCGAGGATCGACCTGCGGTGTTGCACGACCTGCGTGAGATGGTTCGTGCGGCCAGGTGGCGGGAGATTGCTGCAAAGAAACGGGAAGACACGACGGGCATGCGCGACGGGGTCGACTACATGGCTGTCACCCGAGTGTGGTCGGGGGAACCGGAACCATACCGTGCGGGAATCATGCGGGCGATCATCGCTGGAGACCAGGTCACCGAAGACCGCCGCCTCCGCCATTACAAGCAGGGGAATGGCATGTGTAAGTTGTGTGGGCTCGAGAAGGAGGACCACGAACACATGTGGTGGCGCTGCGAGGCGACGGCGGACTACCGCCGGCTACCGGCGTATCGGGATGTGGTGGCGGCTGACAGGACCAACTGGCCCCCCTGCTTGGCTCGGAACGGGATTCTGCCGCTGGGGTTTGTGATGCGGCAGGGACACGGCAATGCGAAGTGCCTGCGGCAGCTGCTTGGACTGTACACGGAGATTATCCTCCAGAGGGAGCGACTCCTCAAGCAGCGCGAGGCTGAACCGGCCACAGGGGTGTCGGTACGCGAGCCCTTTCCTTGGGGTTGGGACCCTGAGGAACCCCTTGAGACCTACGACAAGCTCCCTGATGCCCTGCCGCCGCAAGCCTGGTCTAAGGTGGCTGGGGTGCCGGCCTATTTCGCGGTCCGCGACTGGTGGAGGCAGCTGAAGTGGCCGGACGACGAAAACAACCGCAAGTACCACGTATCCTGGTTGGAACTCGCGGTGGACTTCGAGGTGTTCACCGGCGTCGACGTCGTGTTCTCGCCGGGGAGCAAGAAGAAGGGGCAGCGGGCCCTGACTGCGAGGGACAAGGGTACGCTGATGGCTGCCTGGATGCGCACATGTGAAGCCATTGCGGGACCCGGTGAGTACATCCACCCGGGGAAGAAGGGCGGGGAGTCCAAGTGCAAGTCTCTGGAGCCCTTCATCGGACAGCTGCAGTGCGGCGGGCTGAACCGGCGTCCTCGCTTGCTGTGCACGCAGGCGGTCGAAGCGATGCTCACTAGGCTGAAGGAGCAAGTGCGAGAGGCCGCGTCGCTGACACCGCGCCCGAGCTGGACCACGATGGAGGTTCTGGTCCAAGAGGCGGGCCGCGACGAGAGGAGAGCCGTGTACGAGGCCGCGGCGGCTGGTCATGTGGTGGCACGAGCTGAGCCCCAACCGCGGAGTGGGGTGGAAACCCTTTTCTTCGACGGGTCCCTCAGACGGGGGAAGGGCACTGCCAAGAAGCGGGCGGGCACGGGTGCGGGTGCAGTGCGCAAAACCGCGAGTGGTGTGGTGGTGTGGACCGCGCAGAGCAGACTGGCGCAGGGGTGCACTGTGAACGAGGCGGAGTACGCGGGTCTACTGCTCTGCCTAGATGAACTGATTGACCACCCGCCGGTGGGCGAGGTGGTGGTGTATGGCGATAGTCAGCTGGTTGCGGACCAGGTCAACACCGACACCATGTGCCGGAGCAAGAAGCTCCGCCCGCTGTACGTCAAGGCCAGAGAACGCATCGCCGCCCTGCGGGCGGCCGGCACACGGATCACTCTCGTGCACGTGGGCCGAAAGTGGAATGCGGACGCGGACGCCGCCGCCAACGCGGCAGTCGACAAGCTGGAGGTGGGGGTCACTCGGCACTCGCGAGGAGAGCCGGAATCACCGGTGTGAGGGCCCGGGCGGACAGTAGCAGTCGTCCGCCAGACTGGACACTCTACTGATGCTGGACAAAGGCCCTTGGGGCAGGAACACGGCCCAGACAAACGGCCCGTTCGATCTGCAGTACCTCGGCGGGCCGCGCCCCCGCTTCACCATGCTGCCCATCGACATGGTGATGCGTGCCGACAACCGCCTCCGCAACCTGGTGCGCCAGTTCTCCACGAACCAGCGGGTCTACGAGACACACTTCGTGGCGGCGTGGAGGCAGATCCAGGAGAACGGCGTTGACTTTGCGTGATCTGCTTCATGATACATCATCGCGCCTGAGTTTCAAAACAACCTGAGAATTGATGACGAGGTCTGGCCCACAGAACCGCAAAGGAAATGGGGCGAATTTCATTCGCCCTTTTTTCCCGACGGTTTCCGTGGGATCACATGCCCCTCCGTGGCACACGGGGCCCTTCAGATCTAAGGCAGGCGGACAGTTGACTCTCCCGCCTGCCCCTTCTTCTGCCTTCTGCCCCTGCCTCTGTTTGACAAAGCATATTACAAACATCGCCCTGAGTGGGTTGTGCGGGAACCCCCGCACACCCCTTGCCACTTCAATATTTGTCTTTCCCCCGTACACCCTGTTTTGTTTTTGCGCCCTGGCGCACACACCCCCGTTGTGGGGCGCCGCCAGCAACACTGCCCCCTGTGGCACATATCACTGCTGGTGGCGTGCCGGGTTTTCACGCTGTGCAGCAGACGAAGTACCACATGCACATAGCACCCTCACAGCAACACAGTGCGAGGCATACGCGCAGCTGCTTGCCTGTGCCCCGCCGACATGCTGTGAAAAGTGCAGAAAACCCGTTTTTTTGCACTTTGTTTCCCCCTCCACTCCCATTGCCCTCCTCCATGAACTTCACTGATTCCGAAGGAACTTCAGCAGCTGCAGAGCAATTTGGATTTGGCTCTTGCGGCTGCAACGCGGTGTTGTGTGGATATGATGCGCTGTGGTCAGGACTGGCCACGGCAATACACAGCAGGACACGATGCACCACACAACCACCACGGCGCCTGTGCCGGTCTCACAGACCCTCCCCACTAGAAGTAAGCAAGCCACAGAGAGCCAGCGGCGTTACGATGATTTATCAACCGCGTCGGCACTGCGGCGTGAACCAACAGGCTGCGCACAGGCGCCTCTTTTTCTTCTTCTTGGCCCTCGTCAGTACGCCTGCCTCCGGCGGGTGGACAGCCTATTGCCTTTTTGTTGACTGCCAACCTACGAACATCAGCGAGTGGCGCCCCGCCCCGCCCCGCCCCCGCTCCCCCCGACACCCCACCCCTCAAGGGCGCAGGTTTTTTGTCTGATTTAACCGTGGAAAGCCAAGTTACTAGTGAGTTGAAGACGCCTCTGTTGCGGATCAACTTGCATGCGCACAACACACCACCAACAGGCCCACAGCAGAGAAGACACTCAACGTCACCGCACCCCAAATTCACTGTGTCCCACCTGCAGGTTAACACAGCATGTATATCGTAGCGGCACTGGTGATGGCGACGCTGGGGGTGCGCACCCCGGAGTGTGCGGCAGGGCAGGGGCTGCTGCCGAGAGAGGTGGTGGAGACGCTGCGGCTTGTGTCTGCGGCATGCGGCACCACGCAGGGGGAGGACAGCGGTGCGTCGTGCCGGTTGCATGCTTCCCATGCACTTGAGGTGCTGCAGCGGCACACGGGGTCGGTGAGTCAGCGGGGGCACACCCTGCGGAAGGAGGAGCAGTCGAGCGGCGAAACAACTCCCGAGAGGGTGGGCAGGGACATCGACACCCTGCTGAAGGCGCAGTCGCGTCGAGTCCAGTTGGAGGTTGCTACCCGCTGCATCTGTGGTGCGCAGACTGCTCCGCAAGGCCCAGGTTCTGCCCCCCCCCCCCCCCAACCCACACACACACACAGGAGGAGAGAGGGATACACGGGCAGGATGTCACAGGCCGACCTCCACGGGGTCTCCTCCGGTAACACCGGCCCCCAGGCCGGTGGCCAACAGGCCGCCCCCCTGCCCCCCCTCGTTTTCAACGAACCCCGGGAATACACCCTCGGGCCCCTCCCCCCCCTGTACCGCGCGGCGCATGTCCGCGCCATCCTCCGCCATCTCCAGTGGGAGGCGCATGTCGAGGAGCCGAAGGACGGCGTAGCCGTCGTCATCGCGGACAGCCCCCCCCCCTCTGGCACCCCCCCCACATGGTCGGTGCAGGTGAACGGCAAGGCCGTGGCCCTCACGGACACGGCGATGCTGGAGGAGGAGAAGCGGCGGCTGGCGGAGGAGCGGAAGAAGGGAGAGGAGCTGGACCGCCTCAAGAGGCGGTACGACGGCCTCCAGGCCAGAGTGCGGGAGGAGCGCGAGGCGGCGGCGAAGGCGGGCCGGGCCGCCAAGTCCAGGACGCACCTGGGGAAGACCGGACGCGGGGGTGGCGCCGCAGCGGCTGCGCAGCAACACGCGCAGCAGGCCCGCCAGCGCGTGGAGCGGCTCCAGAAGGACCTGGAGCGTCTGGGCCGCCGCCTGGTGGCCCTCGGCCATGACCCCGCCGCAGCCACCGCCGCCGCCACCGCAGCTGACCCCGGCGCCAGTGCCCCCACGCAGGACGGCGTACCCGCGCTGCAGCAGGAGGTGCAGCGCCTGCATGATCTGCTCAAGGAGCAGCAGAGACAGCAGGACCTGCAACGGCAGCGCCTTGAGCAACAACTCGCTGCACAACAAGGCCACCAGCAAGCGACCACGCAAGGGGAGCGCGCCGAAGTGCGGCGACTTCAACAGGAGCTTGGGGAGCAGAGGGCAGCCGCGCAGGAGGAGCACGCCGAGGTACGGCGACTCCATCAACAGCTCGGGGAGCAGCAAGCCCGGCAGGATGAGCTCCTGCAGCGCCTGGCAGCCCAGCAGCGCCAGCTGGACGACCTCCAGGAGCGTCCCGCCGCGACCCCCCCTCAGCCTGGCACGCCGAAGGCTGTGCGCGAGCTGAAGACGCAGCTGGAGGGGCAGGGCGTGGAGCACGCCCGAGTGCACGGGGAGCTGCGCGGCCTGCTTGTTGGCCTGCGCAAGGACGCGGAGAGCGGCCTCGGGGAAGAGCGCCGCAGGGGTGAGGCCCTCGGCGGGAGGGCGGCGAAGCTGGAGGCGAGCCTCCGGGCAGTGCGGGAGCAGCTGCAGCAGCACGCCACCCGCCACGACCAGGGCGAGGAGCACCGCAACGCCCTGCTCGCGGAGGTGCAGGGGGCCCGGGAGGCGATGCTGGGGCTGCAGGGGAGCGTGGGGGAGGCGCAGCAGGCACTGCCCCAGCTCCAGGCGAAATCCCTGCAGACGGGGATGAGCGGCCTCCGCAAGGAGCTCAAGTCCTTCAAGGACGAGCAGAGGAGGGTGAGCAGCGCGGGGCAGGCAGAGGTCGCCCGCATCACGGCCGCGCTGAGCGAGCAGCAGCAGAAGGGGGTGGAGCTGCTGTCGCGTATGGCCGCCGTCGCCGATGAGGGGCGCCTCAGCCAAGCCCAGGCGGACGCGCGCCTGACAGCCGCCCTCGCCGACGTGCAGGCGACAGCGCAAGCGACTGCGGAAGGCCTGCGGGCCGCGAGCGAGCAGCAGCTGGGCGAGCTCCGGGAGGAGCTGGGCAGGCAGCGCGTGGGCAACGATGCCCAGCAGGCCATGGTGGCGGACGGGCGGCGGCAGCTGGAGGGGATGCGCGCCGAGCTCGCTGAATCACAGCGGGCAGTCGCGGAGGAGACGAGGGCGCACCTCGCCGAGCTCCACCACCACTACCATGCCCAGCCCGCCCGGGGGAGGCCAGGTGAGCAGCGCAGGAGCCGGTGCCGCTCCCCGCGGCGGGCCCGCAAACGCGAGGGCAGGGACACCTCCAGGGAACGGGAGAGGGCCTCGGCGACCCTGCAAGAGGTCATCCGCGAGGATGCGCAGGTGAGGGAGGCGCTGCTCCATGCAAATGCAACGGCAACGGCAGCAACAACAACAGCAACAACGGCGCCACCCCCCCCAGTGGCGGCAACAGCGGAGCCGGCCAAGACTGAAACGGCAGTCGCGCCACCACCGGCGGGGGCTGACCAACCTGCCCCTACAGCCAACGCTGACCTCGAACCCCCCGCGTCTGATAGCAACAACAACACCACCACCGCCACCTCCGCAGCGCCCGCAGCCGCCCCTGCGCCCGGGGATACACCCGTGCCCGCACCGCAGCAGCAGCAGCAGCCTGACCCCGGATGCGGAGGCGAAGGGCAGCCCCCGGCGTCCGAGCAGCTACCCCCCCCTCAGCAACCCGCGCTCGGGAACAAAGGGGCCGAGGCCGGACAAGGGGACGCGGCAGCTGATCAGGACGTCAACGACACACCCCGGGTGGCGGGGAAGGGCGCGGGCAAGAACGGCAAGGCACCCCGACTGTGGAGGGGGGCTAAGCGCTACACCCCCTACTAGGGGGTGAGGCGCCCCCTCAAGGGGGGACCCGGCCTACACCCTAAGGCTTCCGGTTCCCCCGGCGGGGGCGCCGACCAGGGGATAGGGGGAGCGCCCGTGGCGCAGCACCCTCTCGCCGCCGGCGAACCCTCCCCACAACCCCCCCATAGAAAACCAAAACCCGCAGGGACAGGAGTAACCTCTGCGGGACCCTTAGATAGAGCGAGAGAGCATAGAAGCCACGCCCCTGGGGCAGGAGAACCCCGGGGGCTTCGGGGAGGAGGGGGACAGGAGTACTCCCCCTCCTCAGTAGAGCAGGACGACCGATGGCTGGCAGAGATGGCGCAACGACTGCTGGCAGTGCGAGAGGCGGTGGCGAAAGATGGCAACTGCCAATACACCGGCCTCGCGGTGCAATGTGCGGGATGGACGGCGGCCTCTCTCAGAGCAGCTGTAGTCGAAGCCCTGGGACAGGACGCCGAGAGGCGAGCAACCTACGCGCCCGATATAGATGACCCCCGGGCACCCCCGTCCTACGACGACTACATCGCGGCGCAGGCACAGAGCGGGGTCTACGGGGACGGGGCTACACTCAGGGTAGCGGCTGAGGTGTTGGGGGCCCAGGTGTGGGTACTCGGCACTACGGATAGGCTGTACCTGGGGCGCGTCGGGTCAGGCGACAAAGTGATATGCCTCACGTGGAGGCCCTTCCACTACGACGTGCTGCGCATCCCCCTCACGCTAGCCAGGGAGTTAGCAGCCTCCACCACAAACAGATGGAAACTCCCCACCGCGACTCCCACCCCTCCTCCAGTAGCTCCAACCGCAACCGCTGCTACCACAATCTCCCCGTTACGCGGCCCTGCTCCCAGGCCGCCGCCGCGACGCCCCGCGCCGCGGCCAGCGTCTCCTGGGGTACTCAGGGTGGCGTCAGCCAACGTCACGTCGCTGTCAACCCACTTGTGTGATGTGGCGGACCTGAAGGCAGACGTTGTGGCCCTGCAAGAAACACGTGTCCCGGACCCCAGCAAGGGCACGCTCAGCAGCTACTTCGCGGCCCACGGCTGGTCCATGCACTGGGGTAAGGGCATGCCCAAGGTCAAGGGGGCCAATGGCTACGAGCAGACCCGACCCGGAGGAGTGGCAGTCATGGCAAAAGAGGGCCTGGTAGCGCAAGTGGTGCAACCGAAGACCAAGCTGGAAAAGAAGCTGCATGACAGTACCCGCCTGGTACACGTGGTGCTCGCAACCAGTAACGGCAAGACAGCGCTCCACATCCTGTGCGTTTATGGTCACTCTGGGATGGAGGTGCGAGTGCAGCGGGAGACCCTCCTGCAGGAGGCGCTGGACCTCGCAGCCGGCCTGGGGCAGGTGCCCGTGTTGCTGCTGGGGGACCTCAACACCAACCCGGAGACCAGTGCCGTCCTATCCCAGGCCTGCCGGGTGGGTGGTTGGACCGATGCGGCGGTCTCATACGCAGAGCTGAAACAGCAGGAAGTTCGGAACACCTGCTGGGCATCGAAGGAAGGCACCAGACTGGACATCTGCCTGCTGAACCCCTGCGCGGCGCCGGCCTTGCGCTCCGTCGAGGTGGCAGAAAAGGGCGAATACGGCATCCCCACGCACTGCCCGCTCTTCGTCGACCTCGATCTCGCCGCCTTCCGCCGACCGAAGCAAATCTGCATCCTCCCCGCCCCCTTTCCTAAGTGCAGGCCCACGCTCGGGGGCGCTGCCGCCAGAGAGGTGCTGCTGGATGTGCTAACCGCAGAGGAAACGAAAGAGGGTGCAACAGGAGCGCAACTCCTCCGCCGGGCCTCAGCCTGCAGCGAGAACTTCCTGAAGCGTGTCCACATGGGCCAACTCGGAAGGCAGGAAACGGCGTACACGGGCAGGGCGGAGGGTTACCACATGCAGCGGTCGAGGGTGGCCACCAAACACCGCCCCGCCTCCGCCCGAGGAGCGGGCGACAAGAACACCCGGGCGAAGGACAAGCTGTTGGGGAACCTCCGGACCCTCATCCTGGAGGGCCGCCACCGACTGCTGGAGTCTGCGCCATACCCCCCCACACCCAACGAAGAGCACGCCTGGGGCGCTGCGAAGAAGCGGCTGAAGGGAGGGGGCCTTCCCCCGGGGCTGGAGGCGGCGCTGGCGGGCACCACCTCACAACTGCCGGACCTCGAGACGATGGAGATGGCCCTTGTCGCCCTGGAGGGATCTCAGCGAGGCATGTTCGACGCGCTCCGCGACGAAAGACTCCGCACGTGGAAGGCGAGGATGCAGAAGGCCTGGACGCAGGAGGCGGGGATAGTGTTCTCGTACCTCGCAGACCGCTTCTGCGCCCCTACCACCTTCATGCGCCGCGAGGATGGCTCCTTCACGGCCTGCCCCAAGGAGGCGGATGAACTGCTGAGGAGCGATACTGCGTGGGGGGGCTACTTCCGGAAGTATGCGACGACGCCTGAGCCTCGCTGGGACACCTTCCGACAGAGGTACAGCGACTTCCTCCCTGACCCGGCCGAGATGGAGTGTAAGACCATTACGGCAGAAGACGTTGGGACAGCGCTGGCTAAAATGTCTACATCCACCTCGCCGGGCCTACACGGCTGGAGGGTGCACGAGCTGCGGCAACTCCCAGGGGACCTCCTCAAGTTGTTCGCGGAGGTGTTCAATGAGGTCGAGAGATCGGGCGAATGGCCGGAGCAGCTGATGCACGCCATGATTTGCCTCATTCCCAAGCCCGGCAGCTCAGGTGAGCCGCTGTCGCAGCGCCCCATCAGCATCACTCCCGTGCTGTACAGGGTGTGGGCAGCAATCCGAGTGAAGCCTGCGCTGAAGTGGCTGGAGAGCATTGCGCCTGAGGACTTGCACGGATGCAGACCTGGCCACGGCGCGGAGGACCTCATCTGGCACCTGGCAGCACGGATCGAAGAGGCCCACCTCACAGGACAGCCACTGTACGGTGTCGCCCTAGACTTTAAGAAATGCTTCGACACGGTGCCGATTGACCTGACCTTCTGTCTAGCTGCGGAGCTCGGCTTCGACGGCCGAGTCCTGCGCACCCTGCGGGCAGCGTACGGGTCAATGCAGCGGCACTTCCGGGTAAGCGGCACTATCGGGGAGGGCTTCCTGCCAACCAACGGCATCATGCAGGGCTGCCCCATTAGCGTCGTGCTGATCAACGTGCTGGTGGGTGTATGGATGCGCATGGCGGAGCACCGGCAGGGCACGAGGGCGTTGTCGTTTGTGGACGATGTGTACGCGGTGACCCCCAGCCCGGGGACCTTGCAAGCAGTGGTGGATGACTCTGCAGATTTCTCCCACGATACCGGGATGGTAATATGCGCAGAGGTCAAGTCACATGTCTTCTCGACGTCCCCCGAGCCGTTGACCCCGATAGTCTACCGGACACGGGACGGCACGGCTACCCCCCTTCGACAGCGCGATAGCTTCGACTGCCTCGGGGCCATGCTGCATGCGCGCCCGCTCGAGGGACCCGAGGTGCCCAAATCGGAGCGCGTCGCCCGCCGAAAAGAGGGCGCAGAGCAGAACCTGCGCAGGACCTCGGCACTGCCCCTACCGGTGCAGTGGAAGGGGCAGGCAGCAGCGATGACAGCGGGGTCCAGGCTCTACTACGACGCCCTGGTCACCCGCTGGGAGGACGCCGACATCAGGCGATGGAGGGGGCTCTTCGTCGCCGCGCTGTGGTCCGGACCCCCCCGCAGGGCGCGGGAGGCTGTGCTGGATGTCCTCCACCATGCACATCGGGTGGACCCCGCCGTCGCCCCCCGCTACCGGCAGATCACCACCTGGGCCATGCAGGTCAAGAAGTGGGGCCGCTGCAGGGTTCTGTCTGAGACGGCTTGGGATAGCAGAGTGAGGCTTACAGGGACAGGCCCCTTCGCGCTTTTCCGAGCGGCCCTTCGGTGGATAGGATGGAGCTGGAGCACGGCGACCACCCTATCTTACACTGATGAAGCGGGACGGAGCATAGTCTTCGACCCCACCGCAGCAACAACGAGCGGATGGGGGATCTTCGCTCATGACCTCCGCCAGGCCCTACGTACACAGGTGGCCAAGGCGCTGGCTGGTCGTCGTGACGACTTTGCGGGCGCTCAGCACGGCATCGACGGGCAAGCCACACGCTGCGTCCTGGAGGGAGAGGGCGCCGCGGTCACGGGATACCAACGGGGCCTCCTTCGTTCCGTCATTGCAGGGGCGGTGCCTGTCCGAGGGCGCACGGGGCAGGGCGGGATCTGCCGATACTGCAACGCAGGCACCCCCGAGACGGTGATGCACCTATGGTGGGAGTGCTCCGCGTGGGACCCAATCCGACAAAACCACCCCATTACGGCTGTGGACCGGTCAACCTGGCCACCTTGCTTGGCGTTATGCGGGGTGGCGCCCGCCTTTAGACACGGCATCCCGGAGGACAGGCAGCCCCTGCCACTATCCTTCGCACGCAGGGTGGATATAGTGGCGCAGCTGCACCGCTACTTCATTGCAATCCTCTCGGCGCGGCAGGAGAAAGATGGACTGCTCGACCGCTCCGCGCGCCACCACCGCACCCTTCACTATCCATGGGGGTGGTGCACACCCAACCCCGAACAGGCCTGCATCCCTGTGCGGGCGCCGTCCACTGTCAAACAGACGTGGGGCAAGCGCCCCCCGGAGCTGTGGGTGGCCCTCTGCGACTGGCTGCGGGGCCTGAAATGGGGGCCGCAGGGAGGGGAGCACACCGTGACCCTCATGGAGTTGGCTGTCGACTTCGAGCTGTCGACCGGCCTCACCCTCCCAGAAGTCGAAACGCGCCGCATCCGCCCCCACACACCTGACCCCCCTGAGAGGGGGCCGCGGGAGGCCCGCCCACGCATCCCCGAGGGCGCATCCCCGGGGCTCACCCTCTACTTCGACGGCGGAGCAAGGGACAACGGCACCCCCTTCGCCCTGGCGGGTGCAGGTGCGGTGCTCTACCGAGACGGCCTCAAGGTGTCGGAAGAGATCCTCCCTCTGCTGAACGTACGCAGCAACAACATCGCTGAGTACGAAGGGGTTCGGGCGGGCCTACGGCTGCTCAGAAGGGGCGACCCGCCCCCTGAGGGGAACGTTACGGTGCGGGGTGACTCGCAGGTGGTGCTGCGACACCTAAAAGGGGAAGCGGTTTGCCGCGATAAATCCCTCCGCCCCCTCTTCCTCAGCACGGCACGGCTGGCTGCCGACCTCGGGCCCCGGATCACCCTTACGTATGAGCACGTGAAAAGGGAACTCAACGTCGATGCGGACGCCCTGAGCAACGCCGCCATGGACGAGGCTGAGAGGCAGGGGGAGACCTCGCAGGAGCAGCTGCGGCAGGACTTCGCAGCCTTCCAGAAGAGCATCCTGGGCAAGGCTCACTCGTTGAGGCAGCTCTGCGAGGTGGTGCGCAAGACTTCCAAGCAACCATGGCACTGTGGCCACACTGCGAGCTCCACTGTCCTCACCGCGATCGGGGGAACCGTGGCAGGGGGCCTGTCCAGGAGAGCCCAGCTCAGCCCAGCCACCGAGTCGGTGATGCGCAGCCTCCAAGCGCACACGGCAGGCCCGGGCTTGAACCAGCGGGACACAGCCTTCCACTCCCGCGGCATGGCGTGGGCCGCAACCTTCGCACCGCAGCCCCACTACCCAGAGGGGTGGCAGCAAGCGGCCCAGCAATGGACTGCCAGCAGCCGGCAAGCCAACGCCCGGACAGGACGGTCATGGGAACGACGGGGCGTTGCTCCCCGGACTGCCCCCCCTGGAGCCAGACGGAACGCGAAGATGCTTACCTGCGCTCTGCACTGGAAACCCCGCTGCGTGGACTGCCGGCGCCGGCGCCTCTCGGAAGAGGACTGCTGCCGGGACCACCACGGGAAGAACGACGGCTTGCAAGTCACCATGGAATTTTGCAAGACGCATCGCATGGGCCGGTGCGGGGACTGCCACAGCAGTGCGAAATCACTCACACACTGTTGCGGCACGCACCACGCTGGCTATGCCTCACGCCCTCCTCGGAGTGGCACTGAGTTGGCCCCACACTCTAACCCGAGTGGGGCATCCGCTGTGACGTAGGGGTGGGCGGGGAGTGGGCACAGATCCGCGCAGGGTTACCCACTTAAAACCACTATCACTACACACACACACACAATCAACAGGGCTGTTGCATATCTGCAGCATACACAAGCGCCCTGTGCCTCCCGCCACCTGCACCCCCCTCTTGGCTGAGAGGGGTCGGGGGTGGGGGGTGAAGCCAGCAACGCTCGCAATAGAGGTCGGATAGAGAAGCTGCGGTACGGCGCTGCCCTGGTCGTCCCGTCAGGCTGGTGGTGGGTCGTTTGGGAGAAGGGGCGATTGAGGCGCGTGGCGGGGGGCGCCTGTGCCGAGCGGGGCACCGGGCGCAATGGAGAACGAGGGGGCTGAGGCAGATGTGCCCCTGCTGACGGCCAAGAGGCTAGACGTGGAGGGGCTCGTTGGGAACTACCCGATCCGCAGCTTCATGGAGGTGTGCAGTCTGGCGGTGTTGTTTCATGCACCCCTGGCCCTCGGGGGGGATGTGTGTTGGGCCTCAACGAGCTGTCTGTCTGTCTGTCTGCCTGTGTGTGTGTTTTCCCTGCACCGTTTGCCCATCTGCTTTGATCGATGCATCCTTCCTTTTCCAGCTTCTCACCTGAGTGTGTGCCTGCAGTTAGAAACGTCACACCCACACACCACACAGCACCACGGCGATCGGGAGCTGTACTACTCCATGTCTGTGCCGGAAATAGTGCCGGGCGGCATCAGCCTGCAGCGTGTCGTAGCTGTGACCGACAATGCCTTCTACAAGTTCCCCAGGACGGTATGATGCTTGGTTTGTGCATCTTCCCCACCCCCACCCCCCCGAGCGCTTCGCTGCAGCTCATCCGCGCTGTGAGAGAAGACACGGGTCGAGTTGTTTGTGCCTTTCCCACCGTTCCCTGCAGCGTGACCCCACCACCCCCATGTGGTGCCTGTGTCGTCCCCCACCCGCCCATCGCTCTCACACCTCCCACAGGCCCTGGAGACAGGCAGCTTCAGCAACGTGCGCTACCTCCTAGGCGACCTGCGACAAGCAACGGTATGTCTTGATTGGCATCACTGCCACACCACTTTATCACCGATGCCAAACCTTACCCCGAGTGAACGGGAGGGGGGGGGGTGAGGCCTGTCGACGCTATCTGTGCGGCCTTGTCTCGACTTTACCCCACCTGCCATAACTGTCTACCCCCCTCCGCTCCCAACACCCCCCTCCACCTCCACAGATCAAAGAGGATTCTGCTGGCCTGTCTGTTGAGCTCTGCTGGAACAAGCATGACAGGATCGGGTCGGACTGCGTGCTGCAGTTCCGCGAGTCGAAACAGAAGAAGGAATTTCTGCTGACCGTCTGCCACGTCGTGCCCGACGTGACCATCGTCTCCTCCCGCGGCAGAAGCGGGTCGGAGCCTGCACCGGACACCCCGGAGCTGACGGAAGCCGGCACGCCCGTCTCCCCTGTCTCCCCTGCCTACCAGACAGGGGGGTCGATGTTCGCCTCTCCACACCGGCCCATGCCTCCCCGTCCGAGCATACCCCGCACTGAGGTGGAGATGTCCAGCTCTGAGCTGGCAGGGGACATCACTGGCGACGACCTCTCTAACATGGTCAACATGCTGTGCTGCGCATCCCCATCTCACAGCGCTGCGGACTACTTCGCCACAGCCGCGGGGCAGCAGCCGCAGTACGACCCCACCCCCTCCATGCCTGACCACGCCACAGCAACGGGATCCACACCACCCCCACCTCAGCCGGGCGGTGGGAGGCTAGTCCCCTTTGATGACTACCTACCGTCATACCCCGTGCGCCCCTCCCTGAGGCAAGAGCGGATAAGGCAGCAGCTTGCGGGTGGGTTTCCCGAGGGGGGCGGTGGGTCTCCCCGACAGGGAGACCCCTCAGAGGCTGACACAGCCGAGCCGCCGAACATCAGCCTCAACGACGCTGTCGAGGTGCGGGATGACGACACGGAGCCATGGAAGGAGGGGCTGGTCCGGTTCATCCAAGGCAGCCCTCTGCTGAAAAAATCGGAGGAGGATCCGAATTTTCACGTCCTGGCTTCGCCGGGGACGCTGCTGAGGGTGCAGCCGGATGGGGCTGATAAGGCATTCCCCTGGAGGCAGGTTAGGGTCCCACGGGAGGCGGAGCTTGCCCTCCGCAGGCAGGAGAAGGACATAGCCATGGCGGAGTCGCAGAGGCTCCAGGCGGAGGACGACGAGCGGAATCGCATCCGAAGCATGTTGAGCAGCAGAGAGCGCCGCCTGGAGCAGGAGCTGATGGACGAAGCCTGCGATCGGCACATCGCCCTCGGGAGAGTCGCCGCCAGACAGCGCGTTGACGACCCGCGGCTCTCCCTGGGCCACGCCTTTGTCCAGGGCGCACCGCCTCCCCCACGCAACTCGCCAGCTTCGCCATCGCCCCCACGGGGGGGAGGAGGGGCGCGCCGGGGTGGTGGTGGCGTTGGTGGTGGTGGGGGCTGTGCCTCTCCGCTTTCGCCGAAGTATAGCAGCGTGCTGCCGGATGACAGTGCCCTGTTGGGGCGGGAGCTGCATGCGGAGTACACCCTGTGGCGGAGGTCGGGGGGGTTGGTGGAAGGCGGGTGGCAGCGGTCGCGCACGACGGGTCTGATCAGGGCGCTCCGGAGGGTGGTGGCGGGGATGCAGGAGGGGGGCTTCCCGCAGCTGCATGTGGACCGGGTTGTGGCGATCCTCGGGTGTGTGGATCGCGAGGCGAGGATGATGAAGAACCGGGATTCGGCAGCGCCGATTGACGGGAGGAGGGAGGCGAGTGGGATTCGCCCGACCGTTCCGGTGCCCTTCAGGCTCTCGAGGGGTACGAAGCCCCCTGTGCTGATGGGGACCGGTGAGTTCCGGGGGCACCTCTCTGAGGCTGCGGCGCGTTCCGCCCAGCGGGTCG
This sequence comes from Rhynchopus euleeides, assembly GCA_963210315.1. Taxonomy (NCBI): domain Eukaryota; phylum Euglenozoa; class Diplonemea; order Diplonemida; family Diplonemidae; genus Rhynchopus; species Rhynchopus euleeides. The sequence continues at coordinate 1,898,294 of OY723272.1, forward strand.
CGGCAGTTCGGGAGCAATTCGCAGAAGCCCAGTCGAGCCGTGTGCCTGCGGAGATCCCCTCCCCGTCGCCACCCAGGGTGCCCGTTGCCCCGCCGCCGGAGTTTGCCCCGCCTCCAGAGTTCGAAGAACAGAGCCCAGAGTTTCAAGAACCTCTAGTGGATGGGCCATCCGTGCCGACCTCTGTGCCGAACTCTGCGCCGGCATCTGTGCCGTCTTCAGGGGGTGGTAGTGGCGGTGGTGGTGGTGGTGGTGGCGATGAAGACCCATCCTGTGGTGACAGCGATCTGATGGCGTGACGACGTGTTATATCTGCCGTTGATCGCTATGGGGGTTGGGAAGGGGGAAGGGGGGTATTTTTTATCGTTTGCCCAAACAGAAAAATTGCTCCCCATACATAGCGGAAGGGGGGGGGGGGCGGGGGTCTGTTGTGTGGGAGCCCGACGGCGCTGTACAACCCTCTTTCCTTCATCCCCCCTCTCTGTCTCTCCCCCTCACGCGCCGTGTTGTACTGCTGTAGCATCTGGAAGAACACCCTGTGGAGTGGCCCTTCACCCCCCCCCCCCCCCACCCCCACACCCGGCTGCCGCCATCCCCTCTCCCTGGCACGGCGGATTTGCGCGTCGGGCATCACAACCCCTGCCTCCTCTTCCCCTCCCCCCACCCCCCGCCTCTCCCCCACACCGTGCGCCGCTGCTGTACGACACACCAACGCCACTGCCAGGGGACATGCATGCAGTGCTAGCTGCGCTACTACTCTCCATCGGCGCTGAGCCCCAATGCCCGACGGATTTTTCCTCATGCCTCTCCCGCAACGCGCCGCGTTTCTCCACCGACTGGACGGACCCCTCCATGTGCAACAGCAGCATATGGATGGTGTATGACTACTGCTACGCAGCAGCCCCGCTGAAGCTGATGATCACCGACCCCCCCGAGCTGCGCACCTCCATGGCGCTGATGGACAACGCATTCGAGCCGTATCTGCCTGATGCCCACATCGATCTGTACCACCCGCTGAACCGGAAGGTGTTGGGGATCGAGGCTGTGGGGACCGGTGCTACCACGCGGACCGGCTGTGTCGCGAGCGACTACGCTGTTGGCAACAAGAGCTTTGCAGGGAAGATTGTGCTCGTAAGGCGAGGGGAGTGTGACTACATCATAAAGGCCCAGCATGCAAAGGCGTCGGGCGCGGCGATGCTGGTTGTGGTGGACTACTGGATCTACTACGTGCGCACCGTGATGCAGGGTTCGAGCGAGGGGCTCGACGAGTTCCCATCTCTGTTCACCTCGCGCCATGAGGCTGACTATGTGCTGTCCGCCCTCGATAAGGGTGTGAAGGTGGAGGGCAAGCTGCAGTATGAATGCAACGATATGCCAGAAGATTTTCTCGACAACCCTGGCGACTACCCGTGGGACATGTGCCCACAGAACAGGATGTTTGTGAGCAACACCTGCAGCCTGCCCGCTGCCGAGGAGCCGCTGTGCGAGGTGTGCCCTCTGGAGCTGCAGCTGCCAGGTGCGGAGAAGCTGTGCCTGTTCGGCAACCATCTGCGCCCGCGCAAGAAGGAGACGCTCATCCAGTTCGCCTGGAACCTGACGTACGGCGCTGAGGAGGGCGAGGTGGTCTACGCCACAGAGCTCGCCGAACAGGGATGCTCTGTGGCGGACTACGCAGGGCTTGCTGGGAAGATCCTGCTGGTGCCTGAGACAGGGCGGTGCCCGCTGGTGCACACAGTGCGCAACGCGCAGGAGGCTGGTGTGAAGGCGTACATCCTCATCACATCGACGTATTTCCTGCAGTGGTTCCCGATACGGTCGTACTCCCAACATGTGCACATCCCCGTGCACACGGTTGACTACCACGCCACACCGAAGCTGCAGGCGCTTGTCGCCAACGGGGGCGGGCGCCACATCCCTGGGTCTGGGTATGCGCTGGGTGCGATGAATTTCACCCGTGGTGTGATGCCAGAAAGAGCGCCGCTGAAGGTGCCAACGGAGGTGACTCCAGCAGGGATGGGCATCCAGTTGGACACGTCGCCCGAGTATGAGCTGTCTGTGGGGACTTTCGTGTGCCTGCTGGTGATCTGCGTGGATGCGGTGGTGGTGCTTGCGCTGGTCTTCAAGCAGCGCCATAACGCGGTGCAGCTGCCTGCCGAGGTGCGGACGGCGCGCTTCAGCATCCCGCTGAAAGCTGCAAGCATCGGGCTCAGCGTGACGCTGCTGCTGCTGACTGCGCTGGTCACCTTCTCCCTGACACGCATTGCCGGGCAGGAGTCGACCGACAAGGCGATGGTGAAGGGGCGGGAGACTCTGTGGCTGTCCTACGACACCTCCTCGAAGAACGTCATCGAGCTGTCGGACACCATCCGCAACACCGCCGTGGACCGTGTGCTGGGGCAGCTGGAGAACCAGATTCGGGGGATGGAGTACAGGCTGAAGGTGGCACAGGATATCTTCTTCGGCTTCAACGGGTCGTGGTCCCAGTTCGACGCACGCGCGCTGACGATGTTCCGCCTCATGCGCAACGCAGGGGCCAACTACGAGATGATACAGTTCCAGGTCTTCACGACGCGTGGGTTCTTCCTGAACAACGTGCACAAGACGGATGATAGGCCCGACAGCGAGCGCAACGACGGGGTGGTGGGGTCTGTGGCGGAGACACAGGAAGGGTGGCGGTACGGCGTCAGCTCTTATGTGGAGGACTACGTGACACGCGAGTTTAAATACGCTGCCACGGTGCCCCCGTACCAGCAGAACGCGAGCCGAGAGTTTGCCGGGAATATCGGGGACCCCTTGGCGGTGACGGCGGGGAAGGCTCACTCAACGTGGGTGGCATCGAAACTGAGCTTCCCGTTTCGCATCCACAAATACCACCCGATGTCCGTGTTCGGGCCGCTGTACGGGGGTGAGGGGCAGTACCACGGCACTATCGAGGTGCGCACGCCGCTGGCATACTTCACTGCGATGTCGCTTGAGATACACCGGCACTCCCACGGCATCAGCCAGAACATGTCTGTGCTGATCTTCGACACGACAGACGAGGCGATCCTGGGTGCACACAACGTGGCTACGAATGAGTCGCGGGAGGAAGCCTTGGTGGATGTGGGTACCCTGCGGCCCGTCTACGGCATGTGGCATATGCGCAAGCACCCCAGCATCGCTGTCACCGCACTTGCCAACTACCTCGACAGTGTGGGCGGGTGGGCAGAGCACGAAGGGGTGTTCGACCAGAAGGATCACTTTGTCGAGCAGCCGCATAGCACCCTGGCGCACATCACGGCTTCTGGGGGCCGTGCTGCCGACACTGGCGTGCACAACTGGGACGTGGAGATGCGTGACGGTGCGTGCGGTGCATGTGTGGTGTATGACGAACAGCTGCAGAAGCAGGTTCTGGTGTTCGACGGTGCAACCACTATGCACATCTACAGGAACATGACACGCCGCACGCCTGTTGTGGCGAAGTCGAAGGTGAGCGCGCTTGGGGAGCCGTGGCGCAGCAGGTACGAGGTGTTTGGTGACACACTGACGCTGGGCGATGGCACTGAATGCGTCGCACGCACATGGCAAGCAACAGCAACACGGGCCACGAAGCGGTGTCTGCTGCGAAGTGACTTCACCAGGGGAGCTACCTACATGGTGAGCATGCGGGTGCGCCCTGACGTGACATACGCAGAGACTGCACCTGGTGCCACCACACCACGCCTCTTCAGCGACTCGCTTGTGGGTGATGCGAACATCAGGCTGTTTGCGAACGGGCAGCTGTACCTGTCTGTGCTGCGGTACGGGTGCCGCACCAATGCATACGAGGGTGGGTTCCCTCTCGGGGTGTGGACTACCGTGTCGGCTGTGGTGGGCCGTGGGTACTGTAGGGTGTACGCCAACGGCACGCTGTACTCCTTGGGGATGGACGCACGCGAGAGCAAGGCGACACGCCAGCATGCAAACCCATACCGGTCGGGGCAGTTCTTCAAGGGGCGCATCGACAGCATTCATCTGTCCGACCAGATGTGGTCGGGAAGTGAGGTTGAGTCAGTGCACACCAAACAGCGGCTGGTGCGGTCTGTGAGCAGCAAGCGATACTTTGCACAGACAAAGACCCTCAACTTTGACGAGGCGGGTGTGCGTGAGGGTGTGAGGTGGGGAGTGGCTGTGATGATCCCACGCGACGACATCATGCGTGTCGTGGACGCAAACAGGCGCGACACACTGGCAGACGTGCTGATCCATGAGGACAACACAAATAAGGAGCTGACACAGCGCGCGAATGCGACAATCATGGTCATTGTCGCAATCGTGATGACCTCTGCGGTGGTGTTCCTAGTGTTCAACACCATGATCACACGCCCCTTCGAGCAGACTGCCGCCATCATGGCGCAGGCGGCAGTGCTGCGCATCGACAGCATCCCACAGGGCACGTCTCTGATCACAGAGCTGGGCGCCATGAACACAGCGATGCGCCTGATGCTGGAGAACCTGCGCCTCTACAAGAGCTTCATGCCGCAGACACTCTACCAGAGGGGCGAGCCGTCGGATAGCAGCGCAGAGTGCGCCCCCGAAACCCTCACCTTGAGCAGCAGAGGCAGCAGGGGCAGCGACCACTCTGTGCGGACAACGTCCTTATCTGCATCTCTGGGGAGCGCAGCCGCCCTCAGGCGGCAGATGCAGTGCTCGCTGAGTCGGAAGAACTTCACTTTCCTCGTTCTGAACGTTCGGCAGTGGCATGATCATATCGCCCACTGCACAGACGAACAGACACTGGCCCTGCATGCACTGCTTCTTGACTGCGTGCTGCAGGCCTTCCAGAAACACAAGGGTGTCAGTGAAGTCTTCTCAGGGGACCGTTTTGCCTGCTCCTTCAACGCTGCCAAGACCGCACCCCAGCACAAGCTGCTGGCCTGCACATGCGCTCTGCAGTGCTCTAAGGAATTCCAATCCCACAGCCTCTCTCTGAGCGCCTCTGCTGTCTCGGGCGAAGGCCGTGCCGGCAACATGGGCAACTCCATCATGCGGCGCTTCTCCTTCCTGACGCCCATCATCACATGGGGCTATGCGCTGGAGCGCTTTGGCTGCTCGCGCAACATGCGGCTCGCAATAGACCAGACGGTTTACCCAGATGCTGCTGTCGCACTGCTGATGCATCTTGTGGATGCACTGGTCTTCCCGAAGATCAGCGAGTGCCCCGTGCGCATCTACGAGGTGTATGGGGTGCGAGATACCGGCCGGACAGACGAGTGGATGTATGAGCTGGAGCACGGAGAGGCCAGCGATCCGGGGCGTCTGTGGAACCTCCTGGCGGCGGGTGTGATCGACGGGCAGTTCCCGGTATGCCAGCTTCTGCCTCTGCTGCAGCCCACATCCCAACGCCAACCATGCCGCACCACCCACAACACCCTGCCGCAGGAAGGCGAAGAGGCTGTGGAGACAGCCGTGGCAGCCACCGACAAGGCACGGCATCGCATAGTTATGGCCTTCCGAAAACGCTGCTTCGAGCCGTGCCTATTGGAGTACCACTAGCACTGCCGATAAATAGTGTTGGGTGTTGGCCAGCGGAGGGTAGTATGGGGTTGCGCTGAGAGTTGACTGCCTCTTACTCCCCGGTTCTGTTGTCGGCGATGGAGGTGCAGTTTGTCTGTGGGATGGGGAGGGTCTTCCCCCCATCCGGAGGGGCACCGCTGCGAAGTGATTTGGTTTTGATTTTTACTAGTTACGAGCGACGAAGCGTAGCGAAGTCGCGAAGTAACGAAGGAAATCGTACGACTGAAGCTTTGGATTAGCACCTCATGCCACTTCACAGGGACTCTACACAGCCTTGAGACAGCAAGTGTGCGCTCAACAAAAAGTAGTCCGGAACTGTTCTCCCACAGTTGCTGGACAGGGTTCTATAATAAAGCGAAAGGAGTTTTTTCTGGCCGCAGAAGGCACCGTTGCGTACCTCTTTGGTCCGGTTGCGGCTGGTGTCGATGTCATCGCTGATCCCGCGATGCATTCAGCGCATCTGGGTGATCCGTTCATTTTACATCCTCCGTTCTTTCTATGTGTTGCCTCCGCGCGGCTGTTGTTGGAAACCAGGCGGCATTAGCACCCCCTGCGGCTCATTTGCCCTTTTGTTTATTTTTGCTTCAAATCACTGTTCAACACTCACCACTGGGTGGGGGGGCAGCGTATATTTTTAACGGGAAAACCAAAGAGATGCCGCCAATCCTTTCCCGAGCCGCAGGCAAAAAGGGAAGCTGTCTGGTTTCGTGCCATGCCCCGCTGCTACCTCCCCCCTTCGCGACGTATTCAAGCCTTTCCATCACACACCCCTCTCCCTCTCTGTTCAGAGGTGTTCCCAGAGGCCCGCCACGGGGCCTCAGGACTTGCACACCGGCCAGATGGTCTGCTCTTCTTCAGGGCTTCTCCATAGCGTTCGGTCTCACCCGGCAGTGTCATGAGAATACTTTCATGGCAGTGTCTCGCCGCCACCCCACCGTGTGCAGGTGTACTGCACTGTGTGCCCGCCCGTCGTCTGATATTGAGAAGGACGCCCGGCGCCACGGAGCAAAGGAGCAAAGGAGGTATTGTTTCAGTAACACAACGCCAAGGCCTTCTTTATTGGATGCCGTGTCTTGGTTGATATGTGGGCCGTTCTTTCCCGGCCCATTTTCGATATGTAGGTGGTGGGAAATGTGTGTGTGTGTGCGTGGGGGGTTCTTGCATCTCAACTCACGATGCCCTGTTCCGCTAGAACCGCAAAAAGGGAGGCCCGGGTGGTTGTTTTCCACGCAATTAGTGATCCACGAATTGCCCAGGTTCAAAGGGGGTGTGGGTAGTTTCTGGCAAACCTTCGGTCATTTTTCAGCTTGCTGATCTTAGAAATGCACCAAATGACCTCGTCGGCACCCCCGTCTCAGGTTGGCCGAGTATACCCCCAAAGAGCCTTCGTGTCACCATTCCATTTCATGCAATGTACCTTTTTTTTTGTTTTGTTAGTTAGCGGCGTAGCCAACTGGGGAAACTTTATGTGCCTTTAGCTGGATTGTGCGGCCATACTCGCACCACTTCATCAGACCGGGGAGTGGTGTACACAAAGAGTGGGGTCTGCGTTCCAACAAAACAATTTTTGGCAGTACCTACCACCCCCCGTGTATATGTCACCCCCCCCAGGTGCAAAAATCGGGAGGGGAGTGACATGAACACACCTTTGAGGGGGTGACATATACACGGGGGGTGGTAGGTTAGTGTATGTCACCCCCCGCCAGGGCCGCCTGGGGGTGACATAAACACACCCCTTTTGGGGGGTGACATATACACGGGGGGTGGTAGGTATTTGGTTTGTTGTCTCGTGTTTTGCTGTCACTTTACGATCCAGCGGAGGCATAGAGAGTTTTCCAGCACACTGCGACGTGGGTGGAAAGTGTCACGTGTTTGTTTTGTCGACACTATCACTCACAGGAGTGCGAGTCTGGAAGCGCCCCTTCCCTTCTCTCTTCAGATTTGCACCTCAGCACCCCCCCCCCCCCTCCCCAGCACAGCATTTTTTGTGACAAAAGAATACTGATGGCTTCTTCAAGCTCTCCCCCACCCACCCCATACTAGCCCTCTCCGCCCTGCCCGCCTTCTACCCCTGAGGGGTGTGCACAAGCCCCCCCTCTCCACCTCGCTCTGCCGCCTGCCCTGCGATGCCCCCAGCCCTGCTCTGCTGAGATGGCGGCCTGGTTGGAACTGCCCACTCTCTTTCACAATATGCAAACCCAGCGGCCAAACCCGCGGTGGCGGGCCACAGCCGTTAGATCTCGTTGCGCCCCTGCCACCCCCTCCTCCGCCAAGCCCATTATCTTGTCGGTCATTCAAGACCCCTTCTCAGCCCACACACGATGGCCCACACAATGCAGCGTCACACCACCCACACCCACCCAGAGCACGCTTCCCAGCACGGGAGACATCGGCAATGGAGATCATCGCACGCTGCGACCTGACAGGGGAGGAGGAGGTGCTGGTGCTGAGTGAGGAAGCAACACTCGGGGCACTGCGGCAGCACGCAGGCACCGCCTTCGGGCTGTGCCCAGACGAGATGGAGCTCATGGCTGACGGGCTGCCGCTCGAGGGTGACGACGATGAGCTCCTGGGCACCGCTGAGCTGGAGGGGGGTGCCGTGCTGCACGTGAAGCGCACAATCCGCCCCTACCTGGAGATGCTGCGCGAGGGGAAGACGCTGGAGCTTGCGCCGCACTGGGTATGGGGTGACAGCCAGTGCGTGCTGCACGCTGTGCAGATGTCTGGGAACCAGCTGCAGCACGCCGCCCCCGAACTCCGCGACACTGAATGCATTGTCCTTGCAGCAGTCGCGGAGACGCCGGAATCACTGCAGTACGCCAGCCACCGCCTCCGTTCTGACAAGGATTTTGTGCAGCGGGTCTTGACTCCCTACGACTATCAGCGTCAGGTTATGGCGCCATACATCTGCGAGGAGGCGCACGCCGACCGTGAGGTTGTGCGCCTCTTGGGGACACTTGAATACGCCCCTGCGCTGCTGCAGGATGACCGTGACCTCCTGCTTCAGATTCTTCATGACGACGCGTCGGTTGGTGTGCTGAGGTTTGCCAGCGAGCGCCTGCGGGGGGATCGCGAGCTGGCCAGGCTGGATGAGTCCTGCTACAGTTACCTAACACCGGAACTGCGGAACGACCGGGAAGTGTACCTCAGCCAGCAGGACTACAGCAGCGACATGGAGTATGCAGGGCCCGGTGTGCAGGGGGACAGGGAGTGCGCTCTGCACGGGCTGCGGTACTCAGCGGAGGTCTTCACACACCTCTCTGCCGCGCTGCGCAGCGACCCTGCCTTCGTGCAGGAGGCCCTGGTAGTCAACGGCAGCATCCTCCAGCACCTGTCGCCCGAGCTGCGCGCCGACAAGGCCGCCGTGTTGAAGGCCGTCCGGCAAGACGGCGGTGCCCTCAAACACGCGTCGCCGGAGCTGCAAGACGACGATGAAGTGGTGCGCGTGGCGACCACTGCTTGTCGTGGCTCTCTGAAGTACGCTTCGCCACGGCTGCAGCAGGACGCAGATCTGATTGTCGCAGCCGTCCGCGACGGCTACGGGGAGTGCCTCTTGCCCTGCAGAGACGACAGGGAGGTTGTGATGCGCGCTGTCGCAGCCAACTCAAGAGGATTCCGCCACGCATCCGAAGACCTGCGTCGCGACAGGGAGGTGGTGCTGCAAGCCATTACCGGCATGCTGCACATCTACGGATACGATGGCGTGCTGGCACACACACCCTACAGCAGCGACAAGTACGTGGTGCTGCAAGCCGTGACCCGTCGCTCCAAGGAGATTGTGCACGCCAGCCGCAACCTGCAGGGAGACCATGATGTCCTCCGTGCGGCGGCCCTCGGGATGCCAAAGTTTGTGGAGAGTTTCCCCACCAGCCCGGCGCTCAGCGACAAGGCTTTTGTGCTGGAGCTGTGCGCACTCGGGGGCCACATGCTGCAGGCTGTCGACCCCCACCTCCGGATGGACCGCGACGTGGTGGAGGCGGCGGTGCGGCAGGACCCTGCCTCGCTGTGGCACGCCACACCGTTCTGGGATGACGAGGAGATGCTCCTCGAGTGCATCCACGAGGTGGAGTACATCAAAAGCCTGATGCCGCCCGAGCTCTGGTCGGACCGCGACTTCGTATCCCGTGCTGTTGCACGCAACCCCCGTGTCTTGGGGTTTGCAAGCGAAGCCCTGCGTGACGATGAGGACCTGGTGCTCGCTGCCCTGCAAGTCGACTGGTCTGTGCTCTGCCATGCGTCGCAGCGGCTGCGCAGCAGTAGGGCCGTGGTGGAGGCTGCTATGGCCTGCGGCACTGATGCGCTGCAGTCCGCTGACGCAAGCCTGAGGGGCGACCGTGCCTTCGTGGCACAGGCCGTGGTGGCGCGCCCCCGCTGTGTCAACAGCGCCGACCCCAGGCTGCTTGACGACGCGTCCTATTGCAAGCAGCTGATTGCCGCGAACACAGAGGTCTTCCGGTGGTCGGAGCGACTGTCGTGCTGCCCCGACATGGCCCTGCACGCGGTGGGCTGCGACCGCAGTGCGCTCCGCCATGCATCCCCACGGCTGCGCAGGGACGACGCCTTCCTTGCTGGGGTGGTGCGCAGGTATTCAGATGCCATGCAGTTTGTCGAGGTGGTCGGCCCGCGCGTCCTCTGGGCGCGGTGGGGTGGGTGGGGCACAGCTGTGGCGGTAGCGGCTATCGGGTGTGTGGTGGCTGCTGCCTGGGCGGGGCGTGTGTAGCTCACCCACTGCCCTGTCCCCAGCCTTGGGGTGTGACGCCCATGCCGTGGTGCCGTCGTCAGGGGAAGGTGTGTGGAACGCCATCTCGAATCTTGAATACTGAGTCTCGAACATTGTTTTTGTCGCCTCTATGTACGAGGAGTGTGCGCTCAACAGAAAGTAGGATGCATCTGGTCACTCACGGTTGCTGGACTGAGTACGATTTCACGGAGTAAACAGGTCGGATTGAGTGTGCGGCACGTGCAAGTGCCGTGCTGTTGCAGAGCCTCACCTCATTCACAGGTCGAGGTGTGGTTTCACCTCACCCCCCCATTCTCGTATTGAGTGACATGTGTCGAAACTGTTCCAGTTTTGCACACAGCACACATCACAAATCGTGCGCTTGGAAACCAGACGGCGCCCCACCCTGCGACTCCGGTGAGAGATGCTGCTGTTGTGTGGTCTTCCTGACGCACGGCGGCAGTGTATATTCTGTCGTCTCTTTCCCTTTCCCTCTTTTCCTTCTGTTCGTGTTCGCTGGTGTGACTCAGAGGGCGGGGCCATGCGTACACACTGCGACCCCCTCTTTTGTTTGCACCCACCCCCAACCGAGCCTGAACTCTGACCCCCCTGCCCCCTGCCGTCCCGGGCCCAGCTCTCCTAACCCATGGGCCCCGCAACCAGGAGCGGGCACAGATGAGTCACAGCAGCCCCGCAACCGCATCACCTCCGGAAGGACCAAGGCAACCTACGCAGAAACCCAAGACCTGCCAGCAGGTCGCACCACCCACCCTCATCCCCGTTATTAGAGTGGATGCCCTTCCTGCTCTTCGACAGTACCGGCACCACCACACCTCACACCATTGCCATCACAACCATGCGTTCTCTTAGCTCTGTTGACTGCTCAGCCAATCAGGATGGATGTTCATCCGTGACATGCCCCCCTGATCCCCGATGAACCGAGAGTATCATACACCACCACGCCACCCAACAGGCACACGATTTGACACTGAGGGAGTGCCACATCCGTGAGCACCCCCTCCTGGCGTGTGGCGTTCTGTCTAGGCAAATGCCGGCAGGACGGGTGAAGTTCTAGGCAGTGCGCCTGTCACCCCCTCCCCCCTCCCGCATGACTGCAGGACACCGAAGGGTGCAACCCACACGCGTCTCCACACAAAAAAGGTAGCCCAACTGTTCTGCCAGAGTTGCTGGCAGGGTGGCCCTGCATTAAAGCGGAAGGATAAGGAATTCACCCCGGAAAACCTGGCTGTCCACCTCCCCCCTCCGCTCAATGTACAGCTCGTATGATGGGAAGGGGTGGTTTCAAGGCCTGAGCAACTGCTGTTCAGAGCCAGATGTTCGCTCTGTGGAGGTCGGCGTGGGCATCGACATTGCTCTGGAGAATGACGCACCCCTCACGGTGGACGACCTGCACCGGGGGCCCCTCACCCCGGAGGAGTCACCGGTGCTGGTGCCACAGAGGCCTGATAGCGGCTGCAGCAATCTCATGCGTGCCGCCAACCTCCGCTCGAAAGGGGCTCTGAAGCGGGCCGCCTCCGATGCAGCCGCTGCCTCGCTCGCCACACACCCCCCACCCAGCAACTCACGGCGCCAGGTCTGTGAGACGGCGTTCGCAACCACAGCCTCCAGCACGATGCACGACATCATGAACCTGACGTCCAAGCTGAATCCCCTTCTCCTCGAGACCTATGAGAGCACAAAGGCACGCTCGAACAATGTTAAGGGAGACCGCAGGCTGCCCAACAAGGCTTTCCAGGATAAGGAGGAGGAGATGCTTAACACAGAGGAGCTGGCTGACCTTCTCCGCACCGGGGATCTCAATGCGTATCACGAGGGTGCGGCGAGGTATCTTGCAGGGGGGCACCGGGCGACGTATCATCAGAGCACGCTGGCGATGCTGCGGGACAACCCGTCGCATGTGGAGCTGTTTTCCAAGCAGGTGCGGAGGGTGAGGCATCGGAGGCAGGCTATGGGGGGCAGTTCGAGGGATTTTGTGAAGTCGAACACGGCGGATATCCCGAGCAGGACGAAGGATGCCGTGATGCAGTCGCGGATGGCGAACCTCACAGAGCAGCACGCCAAGCGGGGCACCGCGCAGCAGAGGAAGATGGAGGTGGACCGCTCCAAACAAGAATGCCTGGAGCTGCGCGTAGATCGTTCCACAGCCCGGATACAGCAGTGGTCTGATATGCAACGCAGGAGACGCGATGCGGCCCGCATCGCGGCGAACAGGCCTCTGCAGGAGAGGATCAACCTTGCTATGAAGTGGCAGGGTGTGGTGAGCCTCATCACACGCAGCTCTTTCCTCTCGGGGGTACACCAGCACCTGCTGCAGGAGAGGGTGCGGAAGAAGCAGGAGGCAGCGGCGGTTGTCATCCAGCGGCATATCTACCGGGGCGTCGTGATGAAGAAGAAGTTTGCAAAGCTCAGCGAGGCGGTGGGCGGGATCCGCGGGAAGGGGGGTGCCCGGATGATATTCTGCTGGAGGTGGCGGCGGAGGCGCGACGCGATGCCGATGCTGAGGGTCGCGCTAACCCTCCTCCGCTCGGATGTCGCCGTGCGGTTCCGCGTGTCGTGCAAGCGGTTCTTCCAGAGGATCCGGGCGCTGCAGAGGTTCATCATCCAGGTCGGGCACAGGCGTCGCTTCCAGCTGTACATCCTCAGCCTCCAGTGGGACATTCTGGAGCAGAGCCTTGCCGTTCGCCTCCGCGGTGAGGAGGTGGCGAAGGTGCGTGCCGCACTGCGGCGGAGCTCTGGGAGAGACAGAGGGGCGCCGCATCGCGGCGGAGGCGGGAAGCATAGGAGGGCAGTGGGGGCAGTGCGCCCGTTCCATCCGGGGCGCCCGCCGACCGCGGAGGAGAATTTGCTGCAGGCGATTTCGAAGGACAGCTGTGATCTGAAGAAGACGATACGTTGCACGGAGAGGTATAAAACGAGGAAGCTCTTTGAGCTGCTGATGATGTTCCGGCGAGCGCATGTCAAGGCGATCGAGGCGTATGAAGAAGGAGTGAGGCGGTTTAAACAGCAGATGGAGGACTACGAGTTTGCGCTGTTCGTCTCCCCGCCGGAGCTGCGGAGGGCCATACCGATGCCGAAGAAGACCTACGGGTGCCGCCCGATGCTGTCGCTCCGGCTCTCCGAGCGGCACATCGAGTCTGACGTCCGCAAAGGCTGGAAGATGGTCGAATCGCAGATCGCAGAGGACCGTCTCAAGAGGAATGCTTACATCATACCCATGTCGCCCGCAGCCCCTCCGGCAGATCCCGAGGCTGGTGGTGTCTCGAAGCGGGGGTCGCTTATGGTGGGTTGAGTTGGAGGGGAAGGAGAGAACGCAGGAGAGGGGGGGGGGGGGGGGGCCCGTTCTGGCCGAGACCCGGATTTCCGTCCGGAGAGGTCGGAGGGGGGCAAGGGGGGTGAGGTGTGTGTGTGTGTGGTGACCACGTTTTGTGTGGGGAGATCCTGCGCGGATCATTGCCCACCCCCGCCCATTTCTACGTCACAGCGGAGGCCCCACTCGGGTTAGAGTGTGGGGCCAACTCAGTGCCACTCCGGGGAGGAGGGCGTGCAGCATAGCCGGCGTGGTGTGCTTGGCAGCAATGTGGTAGTGTTTTGCCATCGCTGTAGCAGTCACCGCATCGGTCCATGCTGTGGCGTTTGCAGAAGCCCATAGTGACCGGGAGCCCGTCCCCCTCCTTGTGGTGGTTGCGGCAGCACACCTCCTCCGGGAGGCGCCGCTTCTGGCATGCCGAGCAACGGGGCTTCCAATGCAACTTGCAGGCAAGCACCTTTGCGTTCCTCCTGGCACCAGGGGGAGCAGTTCGGGGGGCAGCGCCCCTCCGCTCCCATGGGCGCCCTACCCGGCTGTTGGCCTGCCGACCACGCGCCGCCCACTGCTGGGCCGATTGCTGCCAACCCTCAGGGTAGTGCGGCTGCGGAGCGAAGGTAGCGGCCCACGCCATTCCGCGATCATGGAACACTGTATCCGTCCGGCTGGGGGCTGGCACAGCCAGGTGCGCTTGGAGGCTGCGCATCACCGACTCAGTGGCAGGGTTCAGCTGGGCCCTCCTCGACAGGCCCGCCGCCACAGATCCACCGATCGCCGTGAGGACTGTTGAGTTGGCAGCATGGCCGCAATGCCAGGGCCCAGTGCCTACTTTCGTCACCATGCTGCAGAGCCCCTTCAGCGAGGCAGCCTTCCCCAGGATACTGCTCTGGAACACCGTGAGGTCCTGCTGGAGCTGCTGCCGTGAGGCCCCCAGCCTTTCAGCCTCGTCCATCGCGGCGTTACTGAGGGCATCAGCATCTGTGTTGGATTCCCTCTTCACATGCTCGTATGTGAGAGTGAACCTCGGTTGGAGGTCCGCAGCTAGCCGGGACGTGCTGAGGAACAGAGGACGGAGGGCGGCATCCCGGCACAATGAGTCCCCTTGGAGCTGGCGCAGCACCACCTGGGAGTCGCCCCGCACTGTGACTGGGCCCTCAGGGGCATCACCCCTCTCGAGGAGGCGCAGACCTGCACGGAGCGCCTCGTACTCAGCAATGTTGTTGCTACGCACGTTCAGCAGCGGGAGTACTTTCTCTGAAACCTTGCAACCGTCTTGGTATAGCACCGCCCCTGCCCCCGCCACGGCGAAGGGGGTGCCATTGTCGCGCGCACCACCGTCAAAGTACAGGGTGAGCCCTGGGGCTGTGTCTGCAGGGATGCGCGAGCGGGCCTCCCTCGCGCCCTTCCTATTCGGGTCCACGTGGGCGGGGGGGCGGATGCGGCGCGTCACGGTGTCTGGGAGGGTAAGGCCAGTTGATAGCTCGAAGTCCACGGCCAGCTCCATCAGGGTCACAGTATGCTCACTCCCCTGCGGTCCCCACTTTAGGCCCCTTAGCCAGTCGCAGAGGGCCACCCACATGCCTGGGGGCCGCTTGCCCCACGTCTGCTTGACTTCGGAAGGCGCCAGTGCAGGGATGGAGGCACTCTCGGGGTTAGGGGTGCTCCACTCCCAGGGGTAGACGGTAGTACGGTGATGGCGCACAGAGCGGTCGAGCAGCCCGTCCTTCTCCTGTCGCGCCGCCAGGACTGCGATGAAGTAGCGGTGGAGCTGTGCCACGGTGGTGATCCTGTCCGCAAAGGACATGGGCAGCGGCTGCTCGTTCTCCGGGACGCTGTATCTGTAAATGGGCGCCACCCCGCACTGGGCCAGGCATGCCGGCCAGGCCGTCCGGTCCCTCGCTGCTATGGGGTGCTTCTGGCGGACTGGCTCCCATGCCGCGCAGTCCCACCACAGGTGTGATACCGTCTCCGGGGTCCCAGATGTGCAGTATCGGCACACCTCCCCCAGACCTGTGCGCCCACGAGCAGGCACCGCCCCTGCAACGACGGAGCGGAGGAGGCCTCGCTGGTACCCCGTGATTGCAGCGCCCTCTCCCTCCAGGACGCAACGTGTCACCCTCCCGTCAATGCCGTGCTCTGCTCCTTGGAAGTCGTCTCTGCGTTCGGCCAGCTTCTTCGCCGTTGCGTTACGCAGGGATTGGCGGAGGTCGTGTGCAAAGATAGCCCAGGCGCTCGGTGTTGCAGCAACAGGGCCGAAGGTGACATCGCGACCAGCTTCGTCAGTGTAAGCCAGGGTGGTCGCAGCACTCCAGCGCCATTCAATCCCCTGCAGGGCGGCCCAGAAAAGCGCGAAGGGGCCTGTCCCCTCAAGCCTCTCTCTACTCCCCCAGGCTGCCTCGGACAGCACCCTGCTGTGGCTCCACTTTTTGATCTGCTTGGCCCATGTGGTGATCTGCCGGTAGGGGGGGGCGACAGCGGGGTCCACCCGGTGCGCCTGATGGAGGACACACAGCACAATCTCCTGTGCTCTGCGAGGTGGGCCAGACCAGAGCGCGGCGACGAAGAGGCCCCTCCATCGCCTGATGTCCTTGCTGTCCCAACGAGTTACGAGGGCATCGTAATATAGTCGAGCCCCTGCCGTCATCGCCGCCGCCTGCCCTTTCCATTGCACCGGCAGGGGCAGCGCTGAGGTTCTGCGGAGGTTCTGCTGCGCACCTTCCTTCCGGCGGGCGATGCGCTCGGACTGGGGCGCTGTGCGCCCTTCCCTGATCAGGCGCGCGTGTAGCATGGCCCCGAGACAGTCGAAGCTGTTGCGCTGCCGGAGGGGAGTGGCCTCGCCATCCCTTGCCCGGTACATAATCCGGAGCGGCCCGGGGGATGTCGAGAAAACGTGAGACTTGATTTCTGCACAAATAGCCATCCCGGTGTCGTGGGAGAAACCCGCAGAGTCGTCTACAACGTCTTGCAGGATCTCCGGGCTGGGGGCTGTGGCGTATACGTCGTCAACGAAAGACAGCGCCCTTGTGTCCTGCCGGTGCTCGACCATCCTCATCCACACACCCACCAGCACGTTAATCAGCACGACACTGATGGGGCAACCCTGCATGATGCCGTTAGTTGGCAGGAAGCCTTCCCCGATGGTGCCGCTCGCCCGGAAGTGCCGCTGCATCGTCCTGTACGCTGCTCGCAGGGTGCGCAGGACACGGGCGTCGAAACCGAGCTCCGCAGCCAGGCGGAAGGTGAGGTCGATTGGCACCGTGTCGAAGCACTTCTTGAAGTCGAGGGCGACTCCGTGCAGCGGTCGCCCTGTGAGGTGGGCTTCTTCAATACGTGCCGCCAGGTGCCAGATGAGGTCCTCCGCACCGTGGCCAGGCCGGCAGCCGTGCAGGTCTTCGGGCGCGATGATCTCCAACCACTTCAGTGCCGGTTTCACCCGGATAGCTGCCCACACTCTGTACAGCACGGGGGTGATACTGATGGGGCGCTGCGACAGTGGCTCTCCTGAGCTGCCAGGCTTGGGGATGAGGCAGATCATGGCGTGCATCAGCTGCTCCGGCCACTCGCCCGACCGTTCAACTTCGTTGAACACCTCCGCGAAGAGCCTGAGGAGTTCGTGCGGGAGTTGTCTCAGTTCGTGGACCCGCCAACCGTGCAGGCCCGGCGAGGTGGACGTGGACATCTTGGCCAAGGCCTTCCCAACGTCTTCTGCCGTGATGGTCTTGCACTCCATGTCAGCCACCTCGGGGAGAAAGCGGAGGTACTTTTGGCGGAAGGTGTCCCACCGGGGCTCTGGCGTCGTTGCGTACTTACGGAAGTACCCTCCCCACGCCGTGTCGCTCCTCAGCAGCTCGTCCGCCTCCTTGGGGCAGGCCGTGAAAGAGCCGTCTTCGCGCCGCATGAAGGTGGCTGGAGCGCAGAAGCGATCTGCGAGGTACGCGAACACCTGCCCTGCCTCGTATGTCCAAGCTTTCTGCATCCTCGCCTTCCACGTGCGGATCCTCGCGTCGCGGAGCCTGTCGAACATGCCCCTCTGCGACCCCTCCAAGGCAATGAGGGCCTGCTCCAGGATCTCCAGGTCCGGCAACTGCGAGGTTGTGTTCGTCAGCGCTGCTTGCAGCCCCTGGGGGAGGCCCCCCTCCCTCAGGCGTTTCTTTGCGGCGTTCCAGGCGTGCTTCTCCCCATTCGTGAGGCCGTACGGTGCATCGGCTTGCAGTCGCTTGAGACCCTCTTGGACGAGGCATCGGAGGTTCCCCAACAGTCCGTCCTTCGCCCGGGTGTTCGTGTCACCGGCCCCCCGTGCAGAGGCGGGGTGGTGCTTGGTGGCCGCCCGCGACCACTGCATGTGGTAGCCCTCCGCTCTGCCTGTGTAGGCCGCTTCCTGCCTCTCCAGGTGGCCTACATGGACACGCTTTAGGAAACGCTCGCCGCAGGTGGAGGCTCGGTGGAGGAGCTGCGCGGCCGTTGCTCCGTGGCGCAGTTCCCCCTCTGCAAGCACGTCCTGCATTATCCCTCTCGCCGCAGCGTCTCCCAGCTTGGGCTTACCCGCAGGGAAAGGGGTGGGAAGAATGCAGATCTTTTTGGGGCGGCGGAAGGCAGTGAGGTCTAGGTCTACAAAAAGCGGGCAGTGCGTGGGTATGTCGTAGTCCCCCCGCTTCGCCACCTCAACGCGACGCAGGGCCGGCGCTGCGCAGGAGTTCATCAGGCAGATGTCCAGCCGAGTGCCGTTCTCCGACGCCCAGCACGTGTTCTGCACGCTCTGTTGTGCGAGCTCCGCATGCGTCGTCGCCGCGTCGACCCAGCCGCCCACCCGGCACGCCTGGGACAGCGTGGCGCTGGTTTCCGGGTTGGTGTTGAGGTCCCCCATCAGTAGCACGGGCACCTGCCCCAACCCAGCTGCGAGGTCGAGCGTCTCTTGCAGGAGGGCTTCCCGCTGCTCACCCACTTCGGTCCCCGAGTGGCCGTACACGCTCAGGATATGAAGCGCCGTTTTCCCGTCTCCAATCGCTAGCACTACGTGCACCATGCGGGTACTGTCGTACAACTTCTGCTCCTGCGCGGTCTTCGGCTGCACCACTTGCGCGACAAGGCCCTCCTTCGCCATGACAGCCACACCTCCGGGCCTTGTTTGTTCGCGGCCGTTCGCGCCTGCGACCCTGGGCATGCCCTTGCCCCAGTGCATAGCCCAGCCGTGGGCTGCGAAGTAGCCGTTGTGCGTGCCCTTGCTCGGGTCCGGGACTCGGGTTTCCTGCAGGGCCACAACATCCGCCTTCAGGCCCGCCACGTCGCCTAGGTGCGTCTGCAGTGACGTTACGTTCGCTGTCGCCAGCCTGATCACTCCCGGTGTTGTTAGTTGATATGCAGGATGCCGCAATCGCCGCGGGGGCGGTGACGCTGTGGACCCCTGGACGGGCGTAGGCACTCGCGTCCCGTCCGCTGTGGCCGGGGTGGGCATAGGAAGGGCTGCAGGGATGTCCCACTGGTTCGTCGGCGTCACAGCTAGCTCCCGGGCCAGGCTAAGGGGGAAACGGAGCACATCGTAGTGGAAGGGCCTCCACGTAAGGCCCAGCACCTTGGCTCCCTCCCCACACCGGGTCATGCATTGCTTGCTGTTGGAGGCGAGCAGCCACACCTGGGCATCCAGAACTTCTGCCGCAACCCGGAGGGTAGCCGCGTCTCCGTATGTCCCCGGGCGCGTCTGCTTCTCGACGTAGTCGTCGTAGGATGTAGGGGCCTGCGGGTCATCGTGGTCGGGCACGTACGAGGCCCTGCGCTCTGCGTTTTGCCGCATGGACGACGCCACCGCTGCACGCAACCCGCCTGCTGTCCACTCCGCGCACTGCTCTGCAAGGCCGGCGTACTGGCAGTTGCCGTCCTTCGGCACTGGTACCCGGAGCGCCATCAGTCTCCTTGCAGCATGCGTCAACCACTGCTCGTCTTGCTCTATGGTGGAGGGGGAGTACTCCTGTCCCCCCCCACGGAGGCGCCGGGGTTCTCCTGCCCCTGTCGCCAAATCTACGGGGTCCCAGCACGGGGCCGTTGCCCGGGTATCTCCTGCCCGTACAGCGGCTCGGCTGGGTCTAGGTGGGGTTGGGGGTGATGTTGGGGTTGGGGTTCTACTTGGGGTGTGTGGAGGTGTTTGTATACGCCCCGAGACCTCCTGTTTCTCGGGGTGGGGTGCGGCTGGGGGCCCGACGGCGAACGTGATTTGTCCCCAGACGTGGTCGGCACCCCGGCCAGGGGGAACGTTAATCTCCTGCGCGGGTCCCCCCCGCTGGCCGGAGCGCCCGCCCCCCTATTCCTCATCCGGCTTCTGCGGGTAGGGGGTAAGGCGGTTGGAACGAGGCTTCAGGTACGCCGTGATGGAGGCCTGCCTGGTCCTCCCGTTCCTGCTGGCTCCCGGCACCCTACAGGGTGGGGCCTCATCCCCGCCAACTGCCGTGGGCGTCAGGGCTTCGAGGAGGGGTGGGGCCGGCGGGGCAGGCTGGGCAGGCGGCGCCGGTGCTGCCGGCGGCACTGCTGCTGGCTGCGCTGGGGTCGGGGCGGCGCTCGACGTTGTTGGTGCCCCGGGTGCCATAGGTGTCACGGGTTTACTGCTCGAATCACTGGGCGGGGCAGGGGCGGAGGAGTCAGAGGCGGCGGAGGTGGCAGAGGTGGTGGTGGTGGTGGTGCTGGGGGAGGAGCGGGCGGGTTTTGTGGGTGCTGGCAGGGCATCCGCAGCCGGCCCGGCCGTGGGCCCCGCCGGCGGTTTGCCCTTCGCCCCCTTGGACGCACCCAGCCCCTTTGTGGCAGCGCTCAGCTCCCGCCTCACGGAGATGAGCATCTCCTGGTGTTGCAGCTTGCGCTGCTCCTCCGCGTCGCGCACCCCCTCTAGCAGGCCCTGCCAGCTCTGCCCGAGCTCGCTGGCCTGCTGCGTCAGCTGGCGCTGCACCCTCTCGCCCTCCTCCTTCCCTGCCTGTTGGAGGTCAGCTCGAAGGGTAGTGTCGAGCTGGGTTGCCTTCTCGGCAAGGGCCTTGAGCTGCTGGGCCCCGTGCCGCGCCATCTGCGCCTCGCAGGTCCCCCGCAGCTCCCCACACACCTCATCCAGGCGGCTCTGGAGGCGGGCCACCTGCTCCCCGGTCGCCCGCTCCGACTGCTGCTGGGCGGCCGTGGCGTCCTTGCGGTCAGCCTCGCAGGAGGCCCGCAGGTCGCGCACCGTGACCCCCAGGCGCTCCGTCTGCCGCCGCAGCTCGCCCACCGCGGCTTCCCCCTGCTGCGCCTCCCACGCCCTGCGGAGCTCCGCCACCGCCGCGTCCAGGCGCTGCTGCTCCTGCCCGCGCTGCGCCTCCAGGTCGGCCCTGACCGCGTCCACCTCCGCCTGGAGCTGCTGCGCCTGGTGGTGGGAGAGGGGCGTCTGCTCGCTCGCCTCCGCGGCTTGCAGGCTCAGCATGGCCTTGCAAGCGCCGCTGAGGCGCTCCTCAAGCGCCCGGTGCTTGAGGTCCCGCTGCGCGAGCTGGCCCTGCATGTCGGCCTCGAGGGCCTTGTGGCTGGCCTCCCAGCCCTTGCGCGACGCAGTCAGATCCGTCGCATGCGCGCGGCCTTGCCCCTCCAAGGCGGTGAGCCCAGCAGCCAGCTTCTGCAGATCCGTGCTCGCTGCTGCCTCACCCACCGCCTTGCCCAGCCCTCCGACATGCTCGCGGAGGCGGGAGACCGTCACGCCCATCGACTGCTGGTGCTTCGCGACCTCCAGGAGCTGGGCCTTGTGCTCCTTTAGTTCACGCTCCGTTTTCAGTGTGGACGTAGTGGCTGTAGTGGTGGGGGGTGTGGTGGTGGGGCGCTCCTGGAGGCTCTTCAGCAGGGCCCCTTGCGCCTGCAGCTGCTCCTCCTGGCGGCCGAGGCGGTCCCCCATGCGCTGCATCTGCAGCTCGTGCTGCTGGGCGTGGCTGTCCAGCCGGGCCTCGAGCAGCGCCACCTGCTCGGCGTGCTGCTCCCCCTGGCGGCGCAGGCGGTCTTCGAGCCACTGCTCTGACAGGCCCGGGTGCCCCTGCATCGCCTCCATCCGCTGCCCCAGCTCGCCCTGCCGTGCCTGCTGGGTCAGCAGCTGGGCCTCCAGCCGCTTGCGGTGGCCGTCCTGGTCCTGCAGGAGGCGGCGCAGGCCCTGCAGCTCGGCTTGACAAGCCGCGCCGTCGCCCTGCGTGGCGGAGTCGGCGGCGGCAGGTGCGGGGTCATGCCCGAGCTCCCGCAGGCGCCCGGCGAGCTTCTCCAGATCCTTCTGGAGCTGGGCAGCTCTCTGCTGTGCCTGCTGCGCCTGCTGCTTCGCCGCCGCTGCTGCTCCGCCACCACGCCCGGTCCGCCCAACCGTGCCGCTGGCCTGCGACTTCGCAGACCTTCCCGCCTTCGCGGCCGTGGCGCGCTCCTCCTGGAGCCTGTCGCGGACGCTCTCATAGCGCCGCTTCAGGCGGAGCACCTCCTCGGCCTGCTTCTTCGCGGCCGCCTCCCTCTGCTTCTGCTCCTCGAGGAGCAGCGTGTCCGTCAGGACCACCTCCTTCCCGTTGACTACTAGAGTCCATGTGGGGGGGGTGCCGTGGGTGGGGGGTTGCTCGGCAGCGAGGACGGCGACGCCGCCCTCCAGGCTGTCCAGCGCCGCCTCCCACCGGAGGTGGTCGAGAATGGTGCGCACGTGGGCGGCACCATAGAGGGGGGGAAGGGGTTGGAGCTCGTATCTGCGAGGTTCCGTGAATTCGAGGGGGGGCAGGGGGGCGGCCTGTTGGCCACCGGCCTGGGAGCCGGTGTTCCCGGAGGAGACCCCGTGGAGGTCGGCCTGTGACATCCTGCCCGTGTATCCCTCTCTCCTCCTGTGTGTGTGTGTGTGTGTGTCCCAAGGAGAGTAGGTCGCTCCCTTTTTTTAAGATTTTTCCACTCCGATAAACCAGTTGAGTTTTTCAGCACAGCAGTGCATATTTTTGCCTTGCCACAGGCACCGCATGTGTTCTCTCTCCCTTCCCGTCACTGCTGTGCAGCCTTCTATTCGGCCTCCCGGCCCTCTGCAGCCCCCCTCACCGCGTGGGTGTGGGATTTGTGTGTGGCACCGCTCAGCAAAGCAGCATCTACACCACGGCCTCCTCCCGGGGCTCAGCGTTGCCTACTGCGTTACCGTGCAGCAGGTTGCTTCCGACAAAGCTGTACCCCTTCCCTCCGCCCCCTCCCCCCCTTCTGTGCCCGGCCAATCTCCGGGCGTTCACACCGCGTCTCTCAGCAGGGGATGCCTACAGCGGGAGTGGGTGTAATGGAGCTGTTGCCAAAAAGATGTGGCCTCCAACTCCCCCCCCAACCCCGCTCCCTCTCCACCCCCTCCCCGCAAAGGGCTCTACCCCTCTTGCACAATCTTTTGGATTTCTCATGAGGAAGGCCAAAGTCAACCGTGCACACACCACATCCTACTGGGTCTATCACTCCATCGGGTGTGCCCGTCTTTTTCATCATCATAACTCGGCTGGGTTTTTTTTGGTGTGTGCGTTTCACCACAACCTCTCCCCTCCCCATTCCCCCGTGTTCAGTGACATGTGTCGATAGTGTTCCATTTTTTGTGTCAAACGCACCGTGCTCACGGAAGGCGTTCAGAACTAAAAAGGTTGCAGTGGGAGCAATGTTTTGTTCACCTACACTCCACGCCCCAACGTGCAGGTGACCAGAAGGTTGCACAAACAAAACAAAAGAAACCCGGCAATCCTTTTTTTGCATTTTTCGACACTGCATTAAAAGTTTGGCCACCACACACCACACCGCACACACCACCTTTTTCGAATCATGCCAATGCGATGTTGGCTTTGCGCCACTCTTGCTGATCACGCATACACTTGCACCCACTGCAGCACTGTTGCCACGTTAGATACAACAAACCCAGGGCTCCCCACACACACATAAAGAGCGCCGCAGAGTCGCGCCCCAAATAAGAAAGGGAGTTTCTAGTTTTATCAGCAAAAATGTCTGTGTTCGGTATCGACCTGGGGAACCTGGTATGCCTGTGACGCGCGCCGTGGGGTTGGTGGAGGGTGGGGCGGGGGGTTTGTTTGTTTGAGGGTTTGTGGTTTAGCCCTGGGGTGTGGGGGTGGGGGTATTTTTCTCTGCCTTCTGACTCTTGCGCCCCGGGTGGAACGCCTGCAGTCGCAACACCTGCCGCATCGGGTCAAGCGAAAAAGGCTGGATTCGCCCTGCATTGCAAGCCATACTCACCCTCACGGCGCCAACCACCCACACACTCACCCCTTCTCGACAGTACTCCACGGTGAGCATTGCCAGGCGGAAAGGTATCGATGTCATCATCAACGAGGTGAGCAAGCGTGAGACCAACACCTTCGTGTCCTTCGGCAATGAGAGCGAGGGCCGTATGATCGGTGAGAAGGTATGACTGGCAGCATGATGTAGCGCAGCGCGACTGCAAATGGCGGATTCGACTGCAAAGCCTTATCTCTTTTCATTGCAAGAAGTACGATTGATAGCCAGAGCTCATGCAGGTCCGGATGCGCAATGGTCCTGGCGAGGGAGGGGAATAGGGGGCTTCTATTCGGCTGTGGCTCCTCTCTCTGCAGTGTCGCATGTCTTGTCGGCATCGTCCGCCATGCCCAACACCCTCCCGTCTGACACGCAGGGCGCTGACATGAAGGTGCGCAACTTCCGCAACACCGTGAACAACCTGAAGCGGTTAGTCGGCCTGAAGTACAACTCGCCCGAGTGGAAGCGTGAGGAGCAGTTCTGCCTGTTCCGCCACGCGGAGGGTGAGGACGGGTACGTCGTTGCCGAGGTGGACTTCGAGGGCGAGACGCGCCACTTCCGCCCGGAGCAGCTGATCGCGATGATGCTGCGCCAGCTGAGCTCCTACGCCGACCGTGAGGCCAACGCCGACGCCGGGCTGAAGGGGAACGCCATCAAGCTGGTGGACTTCGTGCTGTCCTGCCCCCCGTACTACTCTGCCTTCCAGCGCAAGCTGCTCATGCAGGCTGCGGAGATCGCCGGGCTCAACTGCCTGACCCTTGTGTCTGAGGGTACCTCTGTTGCCCTGGCCTGGGGTATCTTCCAGGAGCTCCCCGAGAAGGTATGTGCGGTGTCGGGGAGGGGTGGGGGTAGGGGCGGTGGTGGTGGGGTGGGGTGGGGTGGGGGGTTGTCAACGCTCGATAGTAAACACAACACCAACACGCAGGAGGAGGACGGGATCCTGACGCAGTTCTGCGACGTGGGTAACTCCGCCACCTACATCACGACGGTGAAGTTCTGGAAGGGCAGCATGAAGGTGCTGTCGCACGTGTACGACAAGCACCTCGGGTGCCGTGACTTCGACATGGCCCTGGCTGACCACTTCCGTGGCGAGATCCAGGTATGGCAGAGCTTTACACATGTTGTCTTTTCTGCAGACACTGCTGACGGCCGCTGACACCACATCATCACCCACAGACGAAGTACAAGATGGACGTGTACGAGCAGAAGAAGGCGCGCTTGAGGCTGATCGCCGGGTGCGAGAAGCTGCGTTACACGCTGTCGGCGAACCCCAACGTCTCCCTCAACGTTGAGTGCATCATGAACGACGTGGACGTCTCGTTCTCGAACTACCACCGTGACGTATGCCACACTGCCCTTCCGCATGTGATATCCTGTTTGTGTTGTGCCTGTTGCCACCTGTCTGGTGCACACACCCACCCGCGCAGCACTTCGACGAGCTGACGAACCCCCTGTGGAAGCGCATGGAGGACCTGGTGGCGAAGGCCTCGCAGGGTATTGACGTGGCGAAGCTGCACTCCATCGAGGTGGTGGGCGGAGGTTCGTACATGCCCAAGGTGCGCAAGATCCTGTCCGACGCCTACAACCGCCCCGTCAGCTCCACGATGAACGTCGCGGAGGCTGTGGCCAAGGGCTGCGGTCTGATCGGTGCGATCCTGTCGCCCCGTGTGCGTGTGGACTTCCAGGTGCAGGACTCGCTCGTCAACGACATCATGATCGGGTACCACACGGCCACTGCCACCACGCCCTCCCCGGTGTCCTTCATCACCGAGATCAACAAGCAGTCCACGCTGTACGCGCACAACTGCGACTTCCCCAAGGTGTACGACCTGAAGTTCGACCGCAAGGGCTCGTTCGACCTGTACACCTACTACAAGGAGCCGTGCCAGGAGGTGCAGGACTCCAACGGCTCCCTGCTGCTGGGCAACTGGACCTTCTCCGACCTGCCCGTCTACAAGAGCCTGAAGGGCGAGGAGGACCCCGACAAGCCGGTCACCGTTGTGGTGCGGTTCCGCCTGAACAGCAGCGGGTTCGTCACGGTGGAGTCCGCCGCGGTGACGGAGGAGTACGAGGAGGAGGTGAAGGTCAAGAAGGAGGAGAAGAAGGACGACAAGAAGGATGACAAGGAGGCCGAGGAGGAGATTGTCCTGAAGAAGCGCACGCGCCGCATCGACGTGACGGTGACGACCCGCTTCATGCACGGGCTCACCTCTGTGCAGGTGGAGGACCTGCGCAAGGCTGAGGAGGGCATGTTCCGCAAGGACGCCCTGCTCCTGGAGACCCAGGACGCCAAGAACGCTCTGGAGGCCTACTCCTACGAGTACCGCACCAAGGCTGAGGACGGTGGCGAGCTCTTCGACTACATGGCGGAGGCCGTGCGCACTGAGTTCAAGAAGCAGTGCGACCAGGTTGTGGACTGGCTGTACGGCGAGGGTGAGGACGTCACGAAGGACGACTACCTGAAGAAGTTCTCCGAGCTCCGCAAGCACGGCGACGCCGCCATGTCGCGCAAGCGTCTGCGTGAGGAGCTGCCCTTCACCTTCAAGGAGGCTGAGGCCAGCATCCTGAAGCAGATGGACGAGACCAACCGCCTGCTGTCGGGCGAGACCCACATCGAGAAGGAGAAGCTGCAGGAGATCCTGAAGAAGGCCACGGAGGCACGCGAGTTCCTCAAGAACGAGAAGCTCGGCTTCGAGAAGACCCCGAAGGACCAGGACATCACCGTCACCGCCTTCCAGATCTCCTCCAAGGCATCCGAGGTGGAGACCTTCGCCCGCCCGATCTTCGCCACCCCCAAGCCGACCCCCCCGAAGGAGGAGGAGAAGAAGGAGGAGGCCAAGGAGGAGAAGAAGGAGGAGGAGAAGCCGGCCGCCGAGACCAAGCCCAGCGAGGCTGGCATGGATGTGGACTAATTCCATTGGTCTCGAGAAGGGAGGGGGGTGGGGTGGGGGGGGGGGGTGGATAGCAAATCAAGGTTGGGGCATGGAGGAAGATACAGAGGAGAGGGGTGCGTGGTGGGGGTGTAGAGTGGGTGGGGGCGGGGGGGGGGGGGGAGAGGGAGGGTATAATCGGACGCGGTTTTTTTTGGTTTTTTTCTGGTTTCTCAACAAAACCAGGGCATTAGTTTGACCTTCCCGACGGAGCCTGAAACCTGGTTACCCTGGTTATGACCCACCAAATTTTTTCGCTCGGGCGCTTCGCGCCCGAGCGCCTCCTGCGCCGTTGTGACCGCGGCGTGCTATTATCTGTCTCCCCACCCCCAGGTTATGTATAGTCTCTACTTCCCCCGGGTTTGTGAGAGGTGTCAGACACAGCACACAATTCGCGCTGGTGCCAGGAGGATAACCCATCTACACGCGTGGAGTTGCGCCCCGGGGTTCCCACCACCCATGGTGTTGCACCAGTCAGTGGCGAAGGACACGACGCGGTTCCAGAAGCTGTCCCCAGAGATTCTGTCTGCTCCAGCAGAATGCTGCAGATGTTGGCCGCATTCCGGCTGTTGCAGTCTTGCGGCACGTTACGGGTCGATCACACACGAATCCGGGTCGCATGCTGGCTCACCTTCGTCGTGGCCTGGGTTTCGTCGGTGAGAGACGGCGCAGAAGGGGGCTGTGCAATCTTGGCCTGCATCTGCCGCCGAATGACAGATGCAGGTCGTGTCGTACTATTGCTGCTTGGTGGGGCTAGCGCAGCAGGTTATTTGGTAAGGGAAACCCCCGGTTCCGAGCCAGATTTTTGACTTTTTTTTATTTTTTAAAATAACCAGGTTTCTCCAAATCCTGGTTATCATAACCGGATAACCAGCCCAAACTAATGCCCTGAACAAAACAGCGAAAGATCGCCTTCCCCGCCCTTCTCGCCACCGCCGCCACCACCACCGCCCCTCCCCCCCACCAGTTGCCTTGTTTCTGTTCTTTCTCCTGTTCCCTTGATCTGCAGTGACGTTCTTTTCAAGGACGGGATACATCTGTATGTTGAAGGGTGACCGAAGCCAAAGCTGGAGGAGCTTGAAAGAAAGGGGGGTCGAGAGCTGTGGTGGTAATGTGGGCTTGAGTGCGTATGCATGTGCCTGGGGCGAGACACTGAGGATACCCAGCGGATGTTTTTTTGTGCATTTATTTTAGGATGCTGCATGCGGAACTAAAATTTAATGAAATGAATGAAACGGGGAGGGGGGGGGGGGGGCGAAAAAAAAGGTGTTTCGGCAGCTCCGCACAGCCAGTTCCGTCAGCAGCACGCAGGTCGAGTTTAACCCGCTTCATTTTGTTGTTCACCCTTTTATTTTTTTTACGATCACCGAGAAGTGCTTTTTATGAAAAAGCCACATTTTTATCCTTTCTTCCATCATAGTTTATGTTTGTTGTTTGCTGCTGCTGCTGCTGCCTTGTGCTGCCGCTTTATATTTTGCCCCAACGCGCCCCCCGACTCATCACCCCCTGAGCCCAAAACATGAACAAAGAGAGAGAAAAGCAAACCCCGATGGGTCTTTTCCCCCCGTTTTCTTCTGGGAATCTGTTATTCTCTATCCGAGGTCATACCCACTCCCCTGTGCACAACGGTGCCACTCCTCCGCCTTACCACAGCCCCGCCTCCAGCCCGGCACGCTCGCCACACCGTCGCCACTTAGTTACAAGAAGCGCGCGTTTTGAGGGCAGCTCGTGCCCCCCAATTTTATGCCGCTTCATATTGCCGTTATCATCAGCTTTGTGGGTTGCCCCACCTCCCCCCCCCCCCCATCCAACGAGGCTCGAGGCTTTATGTCTGTTTGACATGTCTCTGAGGCATGCACGTCCTCTGGGTGGGGGCGGGGTGGGGAGGTACGCCGGGTTATGCCTTTTCAAAACCCCCCCCCCCCTCCCCCAACCCCCTGTCCAGCATCAGTAGAGTGTCCAGTCTGGCGGACGACTGCTACTGTCCGCCCGGGCCCTCACACCGGTGATTCCGGCTCTCCTCGCGAGTGCCGAGTGACCCCCACCTCCAGCCCCCCCTCCCCCAACCCCCGTTTTCTGTTTTTGTGGGTATTGTTTGAGCCCCCCCTCTGGATTTTTCTTCTCTCTCGTTTTGAAAGAAAGCCCTCACAATGCCTTCACACACACAGGCCCCCCCCCTCCCCCTGCCTTTCTGTTTTGAAAAACACACGCGCGTTTTTTTAGCACGTGGTTTTAATTCACCACCACGGCACTACCTCTGGGTTTTATCGATAAAATTATGGCTTCACCAAGTGCCTCTCCCCCCCTATTATACCCCTCACCGAATGTGAAAAAAAAACAAGTACGCCGCAACGTGAAGAAGACATGGCAGGGCAGGCTATACCAAGTTATGCCGCCTCCCCACATTTTTTTTGGATTCAGTACAGAAAACGGGCCCGATCCCGTGGTCAGGAGACCAGGTTTTGCCCAAAGAAAAAAAAGGACACACGTCGGTTTTTTCTTGCCACGGCAGGCTTGCTTGTCAAAGGCGAGGAGGATGTCTCGGCAGAAATGTGCTTTCGGCGCGCAGTGTGTGTTTGATGCAGACACACGCAGATTATTGCCCGCCCAAAGCCATTTTTTCGGTCGTCGTGTGGCAGTAAAAGGGAATAACAATGCAAAGAAAAGGGGGGGGTGTTTTTTTTTCAGTGGTTTTTTTCTCCTCAAAATGCTTGCTTAATTGTCTCCCTCCTTCCCCCCGCCCTCTCTCTCTCTCTCGTTTGCCATTATTTTTCAACTTTTTCAAAACAAAAAAAACCACAAAAGACAACGCGAAGCGTCCCTCCGGGCGTTAGTTTTTATTTTCGCACACATCACATTCCACCATCCTACCCTCCTGGCCAGCAGAGACAACATAAACAATGGCAACGACTTGTGCCAAAAGGCAGTTTGTCTTTCGGACGCAAGGTCTGTTGGTTGCCATTAGCACTGTGCAGAAACAAGACGATGGGGAGGGAGTCGGTATGTGGGGATGTGTGGGCGGGCAAGAACGCACCCGGGTGGATTTTATGGAGAAATATTTTTCCCAACCCTGGTCAGAGGGAGGACGCCCGCCAGCAGGGTGCGCTCGGGCAAGGACAAGGCGATTATAGGAGAGATCAGATTCAGTTCACCGCCCCACCCCCACCACCCTGGCATTCTTCTGTAGTAATGACGATTCGTTTTGCTTAGACACACACAGTGTTGCTTCAGTGGCTCACTTACGCCATGTTCCACCTCGCCTTCACACGTGTGTGGAAGCGTCAGCATAAGCCACGGGGTGTTCGGAGTTGGTGATGTTGACACGCTGTCAGGAGGTGGCAAAACCAAGCACACGTGAGAGAGGATTGTCAGCGAATCTTCGGATTCCAGAAATACGCACCACCACACGCCCACACCCGCATCCAGGCTTCCAACACACCAAACACAAAGCGCATATAGCAGAAGGCCCGGCAACAGGGGTTATCGCGCGAGTTACACAGACACAGCGATCGCAGCACATCAGCAGGGCTCAGCACACGCCACGATGCAGGCACCCATGCACGTCGATGCGGCAGAGAAGCAGCTCCCCGATGCCAGTGCGCCAAGCGCGGCGGATGCGGGCCTGACAGAGGTGCCTGTGAAGTTTGTCGTCCTGCGCAGGGGTGTGGTGGTGGAGCGCCGCCGCACGCGCCTCGTCAGCCCCACGTTTGACGATGTGAAGCGCTGCGCACGGCAGTGGGCATGCGGGGACTTCAAGGTGCAGTACGTCGATGACGACAAGGACCTGGTGACGATGGACGTGGAGGAGGAGTGGGCGGAGTGCGTCTCCCTGTGGTGCCAGCAGGCGGCGCAGGCGGGCAGCGGCGCGTGCCCCGCCCTCTGCCTCGTGGTCGAGCTGAGCCCGGGCTCGCCAGCAGCAGCCCCCCCGCAGCACCCGCCTGCCGGGTGGTGGGGCGTGCCGCCCCCACCCTCGCAGCACCGCGCCTGGGGGCAGGGCGCGCAGCAGCAGCAGCCATGCTGCAGGCGGAGCGCAAACCACCCTGGGAGCCACGCACGCTGGTGCAGCAACGCGACCGGCGAGGCGGCAGCCCCTGCCGCAGGACACCACACACGCGGCTGGCGTGGGTGGGGCAGGCCGCAGGAGCCGGCGCAGGCCAGCGTGGCGGAGGCGGAGGCGGAGCCAAAGCGGTGCGCTGCGAAGGGGTGCGCATACGCTGCCACCGGGCTGCAGGAGACGCACTGCTACCGGCGCTGCGCGAAGGACGGCACCCACGGGCCCCGCTGCCAGCGCAGGGCTGCCGCACAGGCCAGCGCCAGCAGGGCGGCAGTCAGCTCCAGCAGCGACGAGGAGGGCGCGCAGCAGCACACCGGGCAGCGCTGCTCTGGGTGCCCCAACCAGGTGACAGGCGTGCACGCCACCCACTGCTGCAAGAAGTGCTTCAAGAAGCCTGGCCAGCACGGCAGGAAGTGCGCGCAGCGCGCCCACACAGGGGGGGCCGCCTCTGCTCCGTCCGCCCCCTCCCCAGCCTCCCCCTCCAGGGCGGAGGGCGCAGGCCCCAGCCAGCCGCGTGCGGCGGAGGTGCCGCAGCAGGAGCAGCAGGAGAGCCCCCAGGAGCCTGCCCTCGGGCAGGTGGTTGCTCCGGCACAGCAGTGCTGTGCAGGGTGCGGCTTCCAGGTGACAGGCGCGCACGGCACGCATTGCTGCAAGAAGTGCTCCAAGAAGCCCGGCCAGCACGGAGGGAAGTGCATGCGGCGCGTGTATGTGCAGGTGATGCCGCCTGCCGTGGAGCCGGTGGTGGGTGTTGTGGCTGAGTCTGATGCGGAGCGCACCCTGCGGCAGATGGGCTTTGAGATGACCGACTTGCTGAGGGCGCTGCTGCAGAAGCACGACGGCGACGTGCCCCGCACGCTGGAGGAGCTGATGTGAGTCAACAAACCCCCATATGGGCGGGGTAGGCGGGGGTGGGGGGGGGGGGGGAAGTTTCTGTTCTGTTTGCGCCCCCTTTCCTGCCTCGACACTGGACAGCCCTCCCCCCGGCCCGGTCCCCTCCTCTTTGCCATGGTTATTCCACCGATCCCTCAATTCCTGCTTCGAATCAATCAGTGGCAAAGTGTCGTGTAGGGCCTGCCTCCGTGCGCCTCGCTGTCGCTTGCTTTCTTCCTGGCGTCTGTTTACCTCTCCGCCCTCCACGCCCCCCCGACACCCCCTCTGCTGTCTAGCTATCTACCATACTTCCCTGCCCCGCTGTCTGTTCGGTTTCAGAGGCTTTCTGGGGCAGGGTTGCAAGATCCCCCGCTTGAAACAGAAATGTGTGTGTGGCACTGCGCCTAATTACCGAGGGGAAAAAAAATCAAAATGCAGCGATCTGGCGACGTTGTGTATACGCCACACCAGTGCCGGGTTGTCTCACACGTCGGGGTTGGTGGTTGCCGATGCCAAATAAAATAGCCCAGTGAATCGCCACACACCCCTTTCCCCCGCAACGTCAGTGATTTTATTGCCACGTTTTGAGCAACCCCTGCACTTCAGGGCTGCTTTTGGAGGCCACCGCTCTTCTGTGTAACAACTGTGCCAGCGTGACAACCTGTTGTCAGGGCACGTTGTTTTTTTCTGCAGCTTCGAGCGAAGGCAGCCCCTGTCTCTTTCTCCCAGTCCAGTTGCAAGGTGCGCCCTAACGCTGCGCCACGCATCTGGCACATGTGCAGTTCAATGAGCTTCAAATGGCTCTAGTGTGATATACCGTTATTGAGAACTGAACCCTGAACAGAAATGTGCCGCTCCGACACTGGCCCGGCACGAACACACCCACCCAACACCTGCAGCTGCAGGATGCAGCCTCCACCAAGCAAGGCAGGGCATGCTTGCCTCAAGCAGACCCAAGGCCGGCTCGATCACCCCCCCCCCCTAGGGGGGGTCAAATGGGGGTGACAAACACGATTTTTCAAAAAACCGGCGCAGAGGCCCCAAAGCCCCCGTAAACCCTCCAAACCCCCCCAGATCGGTCCGGAAACCCATCGAACCCCACTTTTCCACCATTCCGGGCACCTCAGGTGCCCGAATTGGGGTACCTAAATTTTGTGCCACCGTTTGGTACCGTACAGTGCCACTGTGTGGGAGGTTGGAAAAGAAAATGCCCCAACACACCACATCTGAGGGTTGCAATGCATGTTGCTTGCCAACCACGTCATCCGGTGGGTGTCAGGCGCTATGTAGGTGGCATCAGCCAGGTCTTCGATGTGTTCTGGCTTGTATATGTACCTCCCTGCCTGCGGCACAGGCACTGCCTTTGTCCCCCACACCAGCCACAGAGAGCGTATTGTACTCGGTCCACGGTTGCTGATTCATTGTGATGCGTTGTATCCTCGAGTGAACGTCACACACTAGTGACACCACCACCCGCCATCCGAGAGCTGTATTGACTTTGCGCGCTTCCGTTGCATTCACCTCGCCACGCATATTGCACTGTTCAGTACCAGTGCTCTTGGGCCAGGCAAAGTAGACCGCAGCAAGTACCAATTCTGGCACAATGGGTACCACGACAGCGCACTTCGTGTGTTCCCGGAATGTACAGCTCGTGTTGCAACAGTCGTTGTCAACACATCCCGGTTGTGGAGCACTGCTGCACAGGAATCACACGACCATCTGGACTTGTTCCGTACCTACAGGCAGCCTCCCGGTGCATGGTGGCAGGGAGGTACATATACAAGCCAGAACTCATCGAAGACCTGGCTAATGCCACCTACATAGCGCCTGACACCCACCGGATGATGTGGTTGGCAAGCAACATGCATTGCAACCCTCAGATGTGGTGTGTTGGGGCATTTTCTTTTCCAACCTCCCACACAGTGGCACTGTCCGGTACCAAACGGTGGCACAAAATTTAGGTACCCCAATTCGGGCACCTGAGGTGCCCGGAATGGTGGAAAAGTGGGGTTCGATGGGTTTCCGGACCGATCTGGGGGGGTTTGGAGGGTTTACGGGGGCTTTGGGGCCTCTGCGCCGGTTTTTTGAAAAATCGTGTTTGTCCACGTAAAAGGGTGGCATTTGACCCCCCCTAACCCCCCCCCCCCCCCCACCACCCCCCGCCCCTCATATTGCAGCACCCATTCCCCCCTCTTTTCGCACACCCTGCCTCATCATCGCCGCACCACACCACAGCCAGCAACCCACCCCACCCACAGCACACACCCCCCCCACCACCTCCAATGGACTGCCTCCACGAGGTGAGGGAAGCGGTGCGCGGGCTGTCGGGTGATGTGCAGGAGGCGCTTGCCATGGTGGGCCTGGTGCTGGTTGGGCTGGTCCTTGTGGATTTCATGTGGTGGTGGGTGGTATACGGGGCCGTGGGCCTGGCGGTGTACCGCACCGTCCGGACCCGCTTCCTGCGCTCTGACATCCGCAACGAGGTGGCTGTCATCAGCGGCGCGGGCGGACGCCTCGGACAGGCCATGGCACTCGAACTCGCCTCACGCGGCTGCCGCCTCGCCCTCATCGACATCGACGCGCAGCGCCTCTGCAACGTCGAAGAGGTGCTCACCAGCAGGGGCTTCGGGTCCTGCTTCTGCTCCTACGTCACAGACGTGTGCCAGCGCGAGAGTCTCTACGATGTTGCGGACCAAATCCTCCGCGACATGGGGCGTGCGTCCATCCTGCTCCCCCTGACCTCCATCAAGCGGGGCTTCTCCTTCTCCGACTGCCCCGACGTGGCCTTCCTGCGCAGCCTGGATGTGACGGTCGCGGCAACCTTCTGGATGTGCCGCGCCTTCCTCCCCGGCATGGTGGATCGCAACAAGGGGTGGATCGTCAACATCGCCCCGCTGTCCGCAACCCTGATGTCCACCGGGATGCTGGATGTGGCGGTGCCTTACGCATCCGCCTCAGCGCTGGCCTCCGCCCTGCGTGCGGAGATGAAGGCGCTGAACAGGTCGATCAAAGTGGTGTCGTGCACGGCGAACCTCGGGGCGCGGTACCCCACCCTCGCAGCACCCCCGGTTTCGCATGACGAGGTGGCTGCGCGGGTTGTGTCTGCCATTGCAGCGGGTGAGGAGTTCGTCTGCATGCCCTCTGCTGCAGTTGTCATCCCCGTGCTGCAGCTGCTGCCGCACCCGCTGTACGAAGGCATCGCCAGGTTGCTGGGGCTTGATGCGTTTAAGCCATACTGAAAAGCGTGCGGCGAGTGGAGAAACGTAGAGACCGGAATGATGCTTGGTGTGCGCGTCACCACCAACCAACTCACAATCGACACTTTCCAAAAGAAGCTTCGCTGATGCAGTGATAAAAGACGATGGCTTCGATCAGCAATCCCCACTGCTCCAAAAGAGCTCTAAACCTATGGGGTGAGTGGTGTATTCGCACTCTCTGGACCTCGACCACTGGCACCATGTGATACCATGTTATGGCAAGGGCTTCTGTAATCATGTCCTCTCCAGACGGGGCAGGAGGATGCAGTGGCCTGTCAGGGTTGATTGAGGACATGCCCCCTTCCGTGATCCCTTTGCTGTGTGTGCACAGTATCTCCCTACTGGGGGCCAGCTGGTGGTTGGATGGCATATATTGGGAATAGGCTGCAGACAATGGCGGAGAAGTGGTGTCGTGTGGCGTTGTGCGTCTCCCCAGCTTTGCGGGGCGGTGTCGCCCCGATTGGAGAGGTGTCGATCTGGTGTATGCATGGGGGTTGGGGGGAGGGAGACGGGGTGGTTGGGGGCACGGCGGTGCCTCCCCCCCCCCCCCTAATATTTGTTTTAGAGTTTAGACAGGCAAGAGGGAAGGGCAGAGCAGCTTGCGTTCGTAGATCTGGAGGGAGTGTCGCCAAACCCCCGCCCCACTCCCCCCCCCCCCCCCGGCCCTTCTCGTTTGTTCGTTCGGGCGGAGCCAACTTTGGGGAATATTTCAGATCCACGTTGTTTCTCAAGTCTCGGCGTCTCGAGCCCACAAAAAATCAAGCGAGACCCTTTTTACTCATTGGGGGTCTTTGCTGGTCGACAAACTTCGACAAACTTCTTCAGTTTTCAGCCAATTCAACAGGAAATGCACCAAAATGCACTGACGACCACCCCGTAGCGAAGACCCCCATTGTGGTTAATGTTCATGCCCATCTTCCCGCTTCACACCACACCACCCCCACCCACCCCACAGGAAGGCCCCCCACCCCCACCCACCCCCCCCCCCCCCACCCACCCTGCTGCTGCTGGGATGGCTGGGGCCGGGGATGGCTGCGGGGCGACCCCCACCCCACCCCCCACAGGGCCGTCCGCCCTGCACGCCCCCGTCGTGAAGGAGCGCATCAAACTCCGCGACTCCGGCGCCCCCCGCCCCATGCCGATGCCGGGCGACACCGGGTTCCCCACCGCAACCCACCGCTCCGAGAAGCGCTACGCCCGCAGGGGGGCCGCCGCCACCTCCACCTCCACCACGGGCATCTCACGCTCCTCCCGCGCCGCACCCGCCACAGCAGCTGGAACCGCAATGCCTGGCGTGGCGGCTCTGCCTAGAGGCGCCCCTTCTGCAGGCCCTGCTGCCGGGATTGACGAGGTGCGCCCTGCGGCGGATATCCTGGAGAGATTCAGCAGGGGGGAGTTCGACGCGGCGGGGAGGGAGTGGGAGAAGCAGCAGCAGGCGCACCTCTCCGCGGAGATGCTGGTGTCGGGCTCGCAGGACCCCGTGGCGGACACCACGCTGCAGGTCGGGATGCATGCGGAGGGGGGGGCGAGCCTCATCGCCGCGGCAGCAGTCATGCTCCGGAGCAGGTCCAACCTGGAGAAGAGCCGCTGCCTCGCCCGGCTCCTCGACACCCCAGAGGAAACCCTCCGCAGGGACATGAGCCACGCAGAACCGACTGTCTTGGCGCAGTTCATCCTTGCGGTCCGGCTCTCCCTCGATGCGGCAAACCCTTCCCAGCTCGCCGATGTAATCCGCCTCCTCGGCAGGCTGACCCACCGCAGAACCGAAGCCGATCTCCTCTCCCTCCTCCACCTCACGCAGTGGAACGGCCTACTCACACCACTCGCCAGCTGGCTCGACGAGAGGACACTCTACGGCCTGGGCACCTGCAGCGTAGCCCAGGTGCTCGACCCCATCGACGGGGCTCCGACAGCCAACCTCTGGGACCCCCTCGAGTCGATCCACGAGCTGGCCTCCCTGGTGAAGTGCGACATCCTGGAGGGGTTTGCCAAGGCGCAGTACGCCACACGCCTCAGGCACCTCCTGGTGTCCCCCCCGGGGGCAACCCCGTGGGTGCCGCAGGCTGTGATGGATATCCTGGGGCACATCTCGCTGTCGAAGAAGGCGGCGGAGGCGCTGGCAGCCGCGCCGCAGCTGATAGAGACTGTGTGCCGTATCGTCTCGCCGGAGGCGGCAACCCTGTCGGATCAATCCGCCGCGATGCTATCGGAGGGTGCGCTCGCCGTGCTGCACAACATGGCAAGATCCTCCTCTGAGGTTGCGGATATCATCTCAGAGTCGTCAGGCTGGGTCCGCGCTGTGCAGGTGATCCACGTCACATGCGAATCCCACGGCAAAATCGAGGGTGTTCGCCTCTCCCACGCAAAGGCTGCCCTCGCCTTCATCCGGACAGGCATCCTCCTCAGGGTCTGCACCCGCAACACCGCGGTTGAAATCTTCTCCGCCTTGGCAATGCTCAGCAGGCAGGGGGTCCCCGAGGCTTTCGCAGTGCTGGATGCGCAGGGGCTGAGCTATTCCTTTATGCACATCATGGAGGGGCAGCAGCAGGTGGGCCTGATCCACTTCGGGCTCTCCGACGTGATTGGGACTGTTGTGGAGACGGTGTCCCGAGGCGGGCTCTCCCAGGGGAGCTCCGAAAGCGACAAGGCATCCGCCGCGGTTCTCCTGGGGAACGCCCTCTCCGTGATATCCCACTCCATCCAGGTTGCCACATCGACCGTCGGGACCATGACGACCGTGATAGAGATTTTCAACGTGCTCCTCAAGAAGATGCTCCCAAAGATCTCCGAGATATACCCTGTCGCGGCCTGCGCGTCGCTCATCCTGCAGGGCCTGCCTGCTCTCTATGGGGAGGGCTCCGTGGAGGGGCTCCGAGGTGCGGTTCCATCGAATGCGACAGCCTGGCCCCCCTCCGCAGGGGCCCCTGCCGGCACGGCTGTCGCCGCGGCGTTCCTTCACACATCGCTGCTCAAGCTGTGCAGCACGCTGCTGGAGTCGAAGCTCACGCTGGCCGCGGCGCACACCGAGGTGACGCCCCTCATCCGCGAGTCTCTGCAGACGGTCTACCTCCCGGAGATCCTGCAGCACCTCTGCGGGGCGCGGGCGTCAGCCGCGGGGGGGCTCGCCTCCGCTGCAGTGCAGCACGCGGAACACCCCAAACAGCTCTCCAGGGTGCACAGCGCGGTGCTGCGCAGCCCCGTCGAGCTCGCATCTATCGTGGCACACCTCTGCCTGCGCGGGTCTGGCGGGCTGCCCCTCTGCAACCTGGAAGCATTCCCAGGCTGCGAGCGTGACCTGCAGACGATGTGCATGAACCTCAGCCTCTTCGTCCAACCCAGCGACGGCGTCTCCTTCCGCCTTATGCTCGGTGTGGTGTTCGGGTCTGCCTCAAACGCCTCCACGACCCTCCGCTTCCCTGCCCTCTGCGAGTATTTCAACGGGGCATACGACCTCCGCCCTCCCCAGAAGGACTCCCTCTTCCTCTCCTTCCGCCCCGGGAGGCTGGAGCCGCAGATGGAGTGGCCCTTCCTCCCTGCAGTGGACAGCAGCCACGACGATGCGGAAGGGAGGTTCCTCACCGTGCAGACCAGCATCCCCGTCTCCGACACCCTGGTGCAGGAGTGGGGTGCCTGGTTGGGGGAGCTGGCCCTCGGGGGCGACGCGCTGTACCTCACGCGGCTCGACTGGCGCGAGGCGGTGATGCGGGTCGCCGGGGTGCTTCCGACATCCGAGCTCACGGCGTGCCTCCTCCCCTACCTCTCGGAGGTGGTCCGCAGGCGGTGCATCGTCGGGGGTGGGGACAGCGGCAGCAGCTCCGCCCCCTCCACCTCCACCTCGCCTGAATGGCAGCGCCGCCTCGGTGAATCCCCCCTCCAGATTGTGAAGCGCGCCCTCCACGGGTTTGAAAGCGACAAGGGGTATGACGAGGTGCACGCCGCGGTTATCCTCCTCCTCCTGGCTCCGGAGTTCCCCGCGGACATCCGGAAGGCGGTTGTCGCGACGCTTTCGACACCCCAGCTTGCCCATGTCGCTGGGACATGCTTCCGCGACGGCAGTGCCTGCGGTGGGATCTACCTCGGCCTGCAGAGCTACCTCCTGCCCGACGATGTCATCGACACAGACGAGATGGCCCTCCACCTCGCAAGGATGCTCTCCCTCGGGGGGCGCCCCGTAAACCCTGGGAACGTCCTGCACGTCGCTGCGGTGGATGCCCTGTCGCATTACATCTTTGAGTCCGACGGGGCGCTGTCCTTCCCCGGGCCGCACATCCTCGAGGCCTGCTCCCCTGCAGCCCTCCGAGCCGTCACGCTCTTCGACCCCATCCCCCAGGGGGGGTCTGGGGCAGACGGGGGCAGTGTTCCGAGCACCTACTCCAACCCAGGCGATCTTGCTGATATTTTCAACTCCCGCATGTCGGGGTGGCCCGACGCAACCCCGTTGGCAAAGGCGAGGCATGCCGCGGTGCTCTCGGGGGCGGGGCTCGGGAGGTCTGTGGTTGAGGCGGCGTTTGTGCGGTGATGGGGGGCGGAGAGCGGAGAGGGGGAGGGGGGAGGGGGGACTCGAAACGAAAATTGCGCATTGCAGTCGCGTGTCACAGTGCTGCAGGCAAGGTGGTGTGTGTCTTTCAACGCAACACTACGGGGGGGGGGGTGGTGGGTGTGTGGTGTCAGGGCTTCGCGCTGTATGAGTGCACCCCCTCGGGAGAGTGGAGGCAGCATCAGAGTTCGCTCGGTGAGGCCTGCGCTCGACAAAACGATTAACGTGTGGCTGAGGCAGTGCGACACCTATTCTGTTGGGTCAGCTCAGGGGGGGGGGGGGGCTAATCTATCTGTCACTTCAGAGCGAAGGGCCTACGCCCTACCCCACTCACAAAACCAAAAAAGCTGAGCGTGGCGTTGCTGATGAGGGTCTAGAAAGGCGAGGTTGACTGATCTGGCCCCTGCCAAACTTGCCACAGGCACTATCCAGCACCGAAAGCCCCACGTGTGTTGCTTCAGAAAGCCGAGGGGCAACGTCAAAAAAGAAGACATCAACTCGTCTCTCGAGGGGATCAGGGAGGCGCTTCAGAGCGCCCAGAGGGATCGACAGACAGAGAGAGTCAGATATCAGGGAAGCGCTTTCGGGTGCCGTATCTCGAACAAGCGAGTGGTGGTGTGGCCTGGCTGAAGGAGGGGGATGGGGAGAGAAGCGGTGCGATTGCATCGACTTTTATTGTCACACCCACACACAGTCTTTTTGCTGTCGCACAGCACCCCACCCCACCCCACCCCCCCCTTCCCTCTCCCATTGAACCACGCGGCGTCTCTCCTTTCGAAATCCCCTCTTTCAGGGCCTTTTGAGGAGCGCAGTGCCACTGTCTCCCCTCCCCCTTCAGGTGCTATACACACGCACACCAGAGGGTGGCACTTCGCTGCTGCATCATACCTCACGCCTTGCCACCCGCCACCCACACCCACACCGGGTCGCCGTAGGGATCATGTGGGATATGGAGGAGAGACTGGCGCTGCTGCACCGGCTGGAGGAATACTTCCTCGCAGCGCTCACCACGAAGATTGGGGCTTTCATGGAGGCGGAGGCTGGGCACGTCGAACTGGTGCCTCTGGACAGCGAGCAGCCTGCTTCCAACCACGAGGTGTTCCGGCGCTACGCTGCGATGGTGGAGGAGGCACTCGAGTCACACCTCGAGGCTGAGGGGCTGTCCTCTGCAGACCTGGTGGAGCTGTGCAAGCCGCTCTATGACGCAGAGGGTGACGACGGCGGGGCATCCCCGCTATGCGACAGCCTCTCGTGCATCGAATACATCCTCGCCACAGCGGAGTACCCCGCGTTCATGCAGATGGTGGCGGATCACACGGCGTGCCAACAGTGGGAGCAAGGCTCCGCCCTGGAGGAAGAAGGCTGCTGCCTTGAGGGGTCCTGAGCCCTGCGGGCTGGGAGGGTTGGGGGCAGGGGCAGATCCCGGGGGGGGGGGGGGGGTGATCGGTGTGTAACCTGTGTGGGGTTTGCTTCTTCGAACCTATCGGGGGGTGGAACACAGCGGATCCCCGAAGGTTGTGCGCTGTGTGTTGGATGTATTCTGACATCTTCCTTATGTGCGTAACGCAAAAAATCGTAGCCGTTCTTTCCCCCCTGTGCGGGGGCCTTGCCTTAACAGCCTCGTTCGTGCTAGATGCCTGCCTTCCGGCAGTGCTTCTGAAGACAATACTCTATTGTCACACCGCATTCGTTTGGATTTAAGACAGGAGATTGCTCTGCCCCCCACCACCACCCACAATGCGAACCGTTTCCTTCTTCTCTTCTGCCAGCGTATCTTTCCGAATTGGGCCCACGCCCTACCTTCTCCACCGCCACCACCTTCACACCCAGGATCGCACACAGGACACCTCATGGCAGCACAGACATCCCGGTGTCCCGTAAGAATGGAGCAAATATACACGATGGCATGATCTAGGCGCGTGGGAGCAGGGTCTGCTCTCTTTAGCGAGGAGGTTGGTGCCTTGGCCATCAGGGGGGTGTCGCCCGGTGTGCAGTCATCTCAAAAGACCTCAAGCAGCCAGGGAGGGCAGCGCCGCCACACAGCGCCGCAGCAGCAGCAACCTCGTAGGTAGCTGTGGCAGGGTGTGGTCCACAGTTCGTGAGGTGAGGGCAAAGCCCACCGTTCTACACGTCGGAAGGCGGGTGAGGGCTCTGGGTTCAAGCGGGGTGCAGCTGAAGCGGGGTGGAGGGGTGGTGGAGCCGGCACGATGCCTGATTTCGGTGATCTGCGTCTGTTCTCAAGCACGGGGGGCCTGTCCCGCACGCACCGCAGTATCATGATGTGGAATGTGGTGGTGTCCGCCGGTGCCTACTACTACCTGGTGACCGTCACGTCCAGCAACATCCTGCTGTGGCGGCCCCACCTGTTGAGCCTGCTGGACGTGGTCTTCGCTGTCCTGTTTCTGCTCGACACGTTCCTCGAGACTAAGGTGTGTGCCCATGCCCACCCGCATCCTTCGTGCGGCATGCTGCTGCTTCTGGGGAGGGATACCCGTTCATTCCCCACCCCCTACCCCCACGAAGGTCGTATGAAGGTGCCAGGCTTGGCCAAGCCCTGGGGGTATTTTGTTGCGATAGTGGGCTGCAGGACATCCCGACTTGTTCTCGGAGGCAGGCACTGCACTTGCAGCCTGTCCAGGCAGACGCCACTGATGCTTGCCATGTGGAAGCAATGTCGAATCAAAGTTGATTATCATGTCGATGTCCCATCTTGTTTGGTTTCCCAGTTGCAGGAAGAACCGTTCACGGATGTCGTCGTGGCGCTGTGGCAATGGCTTGGCCTTGGTCATGCCCCGTACTCTTACCGTATCAAATACCCATTATCTACCCCCAACCAACCCACACCCACAGCTCACGCTCCAAGACTACCGCGAACTGAGGACTGGCGACAGGGCGGGTCGCGGGCGGGTCCTTTTCCTCCTCCGGGCGGCAGCCACGCTTGCGGGGGACTATGCGTCTGCAATGCCCTTGGGCATCATCGGCCAGTTTGTGTACGGCGGTGAGGTCCCACGCGGGCTGCGCACGCTCCGCCTGGGCAAGCTGGTCAAGGTCGTGCTGTGGGTTGCCATCGAGGTTGACCTCGACGAGGACCTGGTTGCCCCCGAGGCGATGGAGTTCCACTACAAGATGATGCCGCGCGTCAAGCTCGTCTTCCTCGGCCTCCTCGTGGTCTACACCTGCACGCTGGGCAACCTGCTGCTCCAGGTGCACGTCACCTCCGACACACAACACCACACGGATTCGCCCGACTCCGACCCCTTCTTCACCGTGGTCGACTCGGGATACTACGTCCTCTACTCCCTTGCAGGCGTGGGGTACGGCGAGGTGCTCCAGAGCAGCACCAAGCAGTTCTTCTCCAGCATCCTCTGCCTCCTTGCAGTACTTGTCAACGGCGTGGTAGTGAGCTACGTCACCGGCGCCCTGGGTGCGGACACCATCGCTGGGAGGCAGACAGACAAGCTGACGGAGACCCTCGCGGTGCTCCAGGAATACTCCATCCCGCGCACCCTCGCGAATGAGGTCATCTCCTTCCAATACCACAGGGTGACATACCAGGCCGACCCTGCAGAGCTCGAGGTGCTGTCGGGCCTCCCTGTCGACATGCAGGTCAACCTGGCGCACTACGTCAAGATCCGCCTCCTGTCCGGCATCGGGCTGTTCCAAGATGCAGACCACCGGAGCCTCTCCGACCTGGCGAAGATGCTGACATCAAAGGTGTATGCCCCTGGGCAGCCCATCGTGAAGTCGGGCACCATTGCCGACGAGCTCTACTTCCTGTGCCACGGCTTCGCAGATGTGTTGGATCAGGACATGGGATACATCACGACCCTCCAGCGCGGCGCCTACTTCGGGGAGACAGCCCTCATCCTCAAGACACGGAGGACTGCAACAGTTGTGTCTCTCACATACTGCGACTGCTATGCGTTGGGCGGGCCTGATTTTGAGGATATCTTGGATCGCCGGTCCGACCTGCAGTCCGAGCTGCTCGGCAAGGTGCGGGACATCCTGAAGACCTTCAGCGATGTGCAGAAGACAAATGTCATACCGGGAGCTGCGCAGGCGACAAATAATGACCGGAGGGATCTTGTCGACGTGCTGGATAGGTTCTGCCCCAACAGAGACTTCCTCTTGGATCCGGAACTGGTGAACGTCTCCTCACACCAGGAAGGCGGGAGCGGGATGAAGTACTGCAGGAGCCTGGCGGCCTTTAAGAATATGGCGAGCAACGCCCCGCTGAACCATTCCTTTGCTTGCGCGGGGAGGGGGAACGGCCCTGACGCAGGCGTCTCCTCAGGCCCCAGGCACACACCCGACGGAAAGGGGGTCATATCGATTCGCGAGAACCCTACTCTCTACAGCCCCCGGTATTTCGAGCGGCACGGGTTGCACGGGCCGGCAGGAGACTGCGTGGAGGACTTTGGAAGCAGCCAGGACTCCACCTACTCCTCTGTGCTGGCGCAGAGCCTTCTCATGTTTGGCGACCCGAGGAGCAGCGGGCCACATCAGAAGCATCCGGGGATGCATCCCAGGAACGGCAGCCACACCGACACCGTCAACAGGAGCAGCACCAACAGCATCCATACAGCGGGGTCCGCTCCGGCCCCCATGCAGGGAACCTGGGCGAGGCCTACCAGCGGGGGGAGCCCCGCGATCCCACCCGTCCCACCGCTGCCGCCGCCTGGGCATCTCCAGCGGCTAGACTTCAACCCGGCTGCTCCGCTGGCTCAGGCGGTGCCGCTGTCACCACCACCACCACCGCCACATCACCCCGATGCGGAGAGGGCAGCGCCGCATCCACGCATGGGGACCGCCGATACCTCCGGCAGGGCATCACTGGCTCTCCCAGACGCCGGGCTGGAGAGGGCTGTGAGCTTGGATTCGTCAGACGCGATGGATGGGGCCGGCTCCGCCT
The DNA here is from genome assembly GCA_963210315.1 of Rhynchopus euleeides. NCBI lineage: Eukaryota > Euglenozoa > Diplonemea > Diplonemida > Diplonemidae > Rhynchopus > Rhynchopus euleeides. Next base: position 1,942,679 of record OY723272.1, read on the forward strand.
GCCCCTCACCCACGTGGCGTGCGGTGGGTCAGGCGCACCTCACCCAGGCCCACAGCGGGAGCAGCGGTGCCGGCACCGCCAGCACGGGGCAGGTGTATGCCAACCCGGATGAGAGCGAGCCTTGCTGCGGGTTCTTCACCCCAGACCCTGTGCTGCACGACAAGAGCAGTTCTGACGAGAGCCTGGGGTCTGCCTCACACAGAGGGGCTGTGGTGGGTCGGCTTCAGGGCTCTGTCAACAGCGCAGCGGAGAACAGCCTCGCGGAGTGGACTGTGCGGGATACCGCGCAGCAGCGCCCCCCCCGCCACCGAAAGGCTGCCGCGGGGAGGGGGTATGACGACACCGACTGGGGGTCCGAGTCGTCGCATTCCACCGTGGGGGGGCTGATGGGCCGGAGGGATCTCTCGGCATCCGCCGCGCAGATGTCCCGCAGCGCGCGGGGCAGGACGCGCATGGGCAGCTCAGCAGATGTGCTGTCGGAGGCAGGCAGGGGGATCTGGGGCACGCCTCGAGGGCACCGTGCCCCGCGGAAGAGAAGCATATCTGCGGAGAGCGAATACGACCCCTTCCTCGACCTGGCCTCTCTGGACTGCACGCGCGCTGCTGAGGATGCCTTCGACAGGGAGGAGTTCCGCAGCACACTGCGTGAATTTTTCACCGGCGCCGCCCGGCTGTCCGCACGCCTGCTGAAGCTGAACGCGAGGATCTCCGCGCAGGTCAGCCGGAGGGCCAGGCAGTTGAAGAAGGAGGCCCATCGGCTGGCCCACAGTGAGCGGTCTGCCCCTGCTGACCCAGTGGGGGTCGGAGCCGCTGGCCCCAGCCCGCGGGAGGCGGTGGCGCGGCTGCTGATCCCGCCAGGCTCCCCGGTGGGGAGGGTGGTGCTGCCCCCGACTGAAACGCCGCGCCCGGATATGGAGGAGGTGCTGCAGATTCCGGAGCTGGAGGAGGAGGAGGTGCCCGAGGTGGCGAGTCCTGCGGTTCCGGCGATTGTCATCTCTTCGTTGAAGCAGGCGCCGTCGTCTGGGTCGGAGGCGAGCGATTCCACACACACCTCGGCGGGGACCACGGATTTGCACTAGGTTCTGTTCTGATGAGCGGGGTTGCGTGGTGTTTTCATATTTTCCAGTCGGGTTGCTAATTCGAGGTGATCGCCCGGGAGGATTCTCGAGAATGGCGGTGTGTGTCACTCGTCATGCGCCAACTCATTAGCCCACTCGCCAACAGCTAGCCATATCGTTGACATTGCGCGCCATGCACGGTGGTTTGGTCGGGCGTGCGTTGGGTTGTGGTGGTGCCCCGGTGCCGTATCGGGGAGGGAGGGTGTGGGTGCGCGGTGCCGCACGGACACCAATCGGGAGACAGAGCCTTCCGGCCTGTGCCCTCGGATGTCAGCGGCGAAAAAAATATGTGTGGGGAGGGTGTGTGTGTGTGTGTGTGCCAAGCCCTTCCATCTGAATTGCCTGTGGGATAAGGCATCCCGGTTGCTACGATTTTTGTGGAGGCGTATCGCCAGAGCACGCTCGGCGCGACCTACACTGAACAAAAGGAGTAATGTGGGATGTGTGCGTGCCTGCGGGTATGATTTTCATCCCTCTCGCCTATCCACACTCTCAGGACACGATGCCGATTGCTGCCAAACAAGACCACCCACCACCCACCACCCACCCCACCCCACCCCGTCACTCGCTCTCTGCGTGCGCCCCCATTAAACTACACCACCCCCCACACCAGAGAACGCAATGTCGTTCGCAGCACAGCTGTGCACCCCCTCTGATGGGCGGCCCACCCTGTTCCCCGGGGTGGTCGACGAGGAGGTTGACACCACAGAGGTGCCGCCGGGGCGTGAGCTGATCATCGACCCCAGCACTTACCCGGCTGTGGGGCTCTACGTGCCCGACCCCAAGGGGGGGCGGGCGCCGGGCACCAAAGCCTCGTCCATCTTGGGCCTGCGCGAGCGGGACCCGGAAGCGCATGCGCGGAAGATGGCACACCTCAAGAGGCCCAGGGCAGACATCCCGAGAGTGGTGGGGCCTAAGCCCGGTGCTGCTGGGGTGGGGTCGCGCCGCCCTGCGCGCGCCGCATCAGGCGGGCTGCCCCCTTTGAGCTCCACCGCCTCCGACTCCGGCACCTCCTCCGCTGGCTCCACAGCCACCAAGCAGCGCCGGCGCAGCGCAGGCGTTTCGCCGCACCACAGCAGCAACGGGAAGCCTAAGGTTGACGTGGAGGGCGACGCCCACAGCGTGGGTGGTGGGGGCGTCTCTCCCATCTCTGCGGGGCGGGGCGCGGCGACGACGCATTTCACGGTGTCGACCGTGATTCTGGGGCCCTATGCGCACCTCACAGGGTATTCCGCCATCCTGACGAACGTCTACTACCAGCCGCCGAAGCAGAAGGAAACGGGTCTGTCAGCTGATCAGATCAACGACCTCGTCCACACCACCCCTCAGTACACCACTCGTCAGGTTAACATCCAGGAGGAGAACGGGGCGAAGGCACTGCTTTATAAGATTGGACCCGGCGCGGTTGCATTCCGTGTGGTGCTCAACACGTTTGACAATGCGGGGATGCGGCATACGGCAGGGGATAACTGGAACCTGCTGTGGGCGAAGCGTGTGGACCACACCATATGGGGGTCGATGTCGTACTACTCCCGGGTGAACCACTTCCCGGGGACCTGGGGGATCGGGCGGAAGGACCAGCTCCACAAGAATGTGAGCCGGTTCAAGAAGACCTTCGGCACAGCTTTCGACATCACACCCGCGTCGTGGGTGCTCCCCCAGGACACGAAGCTGCTGGCTGCGGATATGGCGATACACCCCAACCAGACCTACATCCTGAAGCCCTGTGCCTCGTCGTGTGGGAAGGGGATCCGCCTGATCAAGAGCCTCCCGCAGAACAGGGTGAAGTCGAGCGTGGTGCAACGGTATATCCCGAACCCCTTCCTGGTGCACCAGCGGAAGTTTGACCTGCGGATATACGTTGTGGTGACAGGGTTTGACCCGCTGCGCATCTACATCTTCGACGAGGGGCTGTGCCGGTTTGCGGCGGAGAAGTACCCAGGTCCGGGTGCGGAGCTGGCAAATTCGTACGCGCATCTGACGAATTACAGCATTTCCAAAACAGCAACTCTGAAGACCGAAGAGAAGGCTGCGGATGAGTTGGGCGAGGAGGGCCCCCGCGACATCAAGTGGATGCTGTCAGAGCTGAAGGCGTTCCTGCTGGCCAAGGGGGAGCAGGGGCACAAGCAGTGGCTGTCGATCCGGAAGCAGGTGTCCGATGTTATCATCAAGACATTTATCACGGTGGAGACTGATGTGTGCAACGCGTGTCAGAAGGCCTGCCGTTTCTCCAACGGGCACGGGTGCTTCGAGCTGTTCGGGTTCGACCTGATGGTGGTATGGCTAAGGTGCTTCTTTTCACTTGATGTTGTTTTATGGAAACCCCCGAAAATGCGCGAGCCTCTCCTCCATGAAGACTTCTTTTGGCTGCTTCACGAATTTATCTCACGACCGCCCACCCAACGTAACAATCATGCGTGAGGATGTTATGCCCACACCCACACCCACACCCACAGGACGACGCCATGAAAGTGTATGTGCTGGAGTCGAACATCATGCCGTCTCTCGCCACCGGCAGTGCCATGGACAAGGCGGTGAAGAACCGCCTGTTGTCGCACATCATCACCATGGTGGGTGTTGTGCCGTACGACCGCGATGCCGTGGCACAAGAGGAGGCCTGCGGCACCTACGACTGGACGTCTCGCGAGAACAGCCGCACCTGCACCTACATCAACGGGAAGTACCCCGGGGCGGGGAAGCGGGGCCGCGACAGCAAGCAGTTCTTCGACAGCCTCACAGACAACGACAAGCGCATGCTTGTGGAGGCGGAGGAGGAGCTGCACAGGCGGGGCGGTTTTACGCGCGTGTTCCCCACCTACAAGACGTGGGAGCAGTACGCGCAGTACTTCGACGTAACGCGTTACCGCAACGAGCTGCTGGCAAGGTGGGAGGCAGAGAAGGAGGCAGAACACATGCGTGCCATGGCTGCTGACGGGTATGCTCCACTCTGCCTATCACACCCTCCCAGGTCCCAGGAACCTTTCTACCTTGTCACCGTGCGGATCCCCCGCTTGCAAACCACTCCGCTAGCTCTGCCTACCCAGATGCTCACTCGCATCGATGGTCCCCACCACCCCCCACCCCACCTCTGGGGTGATCAGCCTTGATCCCTTCGACTACAGCCTGATTTTTTCAAACAGTTTTGAACATGGGTCGAGAGCAGCATTTGTCTTTGAACTTACCTATCACCACCCCTCTGGGGTGACCAGCTGGATCTCTTCTATACCTTCACCCCCCCACACCCCCCACCCTCTACAGGGCAACGGCTGTTCACACGGATATCGACTGGGATGTGCCTGTTCCGAAGGCACCCATCCAATAGATGCCGCCATCACATCGCCACGCCACACCCTCCCGCGGCGCCGGGAGGGAGGCGTGGCACGGACTGCGCTTTGCGCGAAGGAGTAGACCGAGAGTTTCTCTCTGCGCCTCACGTCGGCTTCCTCTCCTCTGCAGTGTTGCCTACCGCCCCCGCCCCCCGCCCCCCTCTGAACTGGAAGGGTTTGCCGTTGATAGAAGTGCGTCTCGGGGGGGGGGGGGGGGCTCTGCTCAGAAGTGTAGAAAAAGGAGAAGAGGCGAGCCGCCTCTACAAACACCCCCTGGCTGTGAGGTGACACAGGTCGACCAGCGTGCCTGCAACGGGCTCATAGGATGGGCATCCCGTGTGCCCCACTGCCGGAGGATTGATGAATGGGGGGGGGGGGTGGGAGTGGGAGTGGGGACGTTCGCTGTGTGCTCCCAGCTGACACCACGGACTAGTCGCCCGGACGACTAGTCGGGACCGCGGGTGAAATGACGACGGGTGAAACGACGGGTGGCACCCGTCGGCACGACGGGTGAACCTGCTGAAACGACGGGTGTTCCAGCCATTTCCTGTTGATATGGGCCAATTTCCATTGAAAACTAGGGGAGTACCTTGCATGGCATCAGGTTATTTTTCACGCCGAACTATCTTCCCTGCACAGACCCACCCCCCCATTACTTTCCATTTACAATTCCTAGTTGGTGAAGGGGCTGCCCACCGGTGGACCACCAGGAGGGGGGTGAGCCATCCAGGTGGGCAGGGGGCCTGGGGGTGGGGCCTCAAAACAACTCCCTCCCACGACGTCACTCCGCTCTCGAGGACAAACAAAATCACCTACGTACCTGAACTGCCAAACACCCCCCCCCCCCCCTCACTTACGGGTGCGCGGATCTCATGTGCTCGTCGCGCTTTACAGTGGTTTTAAAGAGCTCGAAACAAACACAGCAACGCTTTTTCAGCACGCGCGAATGGTGACTGAGGTAGTGCTGGCTCAGTCCCTTCGGTTGTCCGTTTGCCGCACTCCTGGCATGTGACAGTGCAGGTCTGACACGGCGCGTTGTTTTGTGGCCGATGTGCAGCATCATAATGCGCAAACAGTGCTTCTCTCGTGTGGGCAACTTTGGAGCACACAATGCAGATATGCTGCTGCACAGGCACTGTACCGGATGGCGTTGGTTCTGGCACTTCTGGCACATCCTCGCTGTTGCCCCAGGATTTGGACTTGCAGATGCATGCGAGCAGCGTTGCCTTTGGAGTGGTGTTTTCCGGGTCGCCCAGAAATTGTTGGCCCCATCGCCCCCTTTTTGTGACGTGAGATCCAAGGCCGAGGGACTCGAGTCTCCGCTGCAGTGCTGCCGTTGCTCCCTTCCAACAAGCGTTCCTCGCAGTGACACGGCGGCAAAGCTTTATCGCGCCGAACTTCAGGAGGGTCGGTTGGTCCAGCAGGCCGCACCCCTTGCCTTTGGTCCTCTGCATTTCGAAGAGCAGCAGGTCCCGTTCGGCGGTCTGCTGCGATGTCACCCTCAGGGCATGGCGTTTGGAGACGCCATTCCCCCTCTCCAGTTCCTCGTCACTCAGGGCGAGGGGGTGTGCATCTTCTGGATCAAACCAGTGGCTCATCGAATATGGATATATGTAACACCACGCCCCTCGGATGTTCTCCCAGGTGACACCCACTCCAGGACAAACACAAGGATGTGCATTGCGATGAGCGAGAAGATGAACTCTTTCGCGCACTTTCCCTCCTGGTGGTACTTGATGGGGATGTCGTTGTAGCGGAAATGCACAAGCATTTCCATTACAATACAGAGTAGATGCTGCACCCCTTCGTCTTGGCAATGGTGAGTAAGCGACTCAGAACATCTCTGACCTGGTTTCCCGTCATGTTGGAACACGTTGAGCTGCCAAGGACAGCCTTCTGCACGGCAGGTCCATCAGGCAAGATCTCTGCGAGTATTGCGATGAACCCGTTTATGTCGTGCAGGGGGTGTGATCGTGTACGCTGTGGAGGTGAACACCCCTGCGTACAGGCTCTCAAACCCAGCTTCATGAAGTTCCTGGATGCTAGCCCTGTGGCAGGCGTGGAGCTGTTTCAACCAGTCATTTCGTGGTGTGGTACAAAACGCGCTCCTGTGCGAAGATGACCCCATCTTACTAAATGCCGACCACAGCTCAAGATGGTCCCCTGCTACCCTAAGCAGGCGAGCCGAAACATCACGTTCGCCTTTTCGAAAACCCCTCTCTGCACTCTTGCGATTTGCTTCAGGAAGTTGAACGTGAACCACGTTCTGTACTCATCCTTCTGCTAATCGGCAACTGTCACCAACCGTGTTGCGAAGGCACCGTCGAAAATTCCTACGGCCAGCCTGCTCTGCTGGGTCTTCTGTGCCTGTTTCTTCTCCGCCTCGTACAGCTTCACCATAGCTGCAGTGCCGCGGGGCAGGCGTCGGCCATCTCCTTGAGCCCTGTCGGGTGGTCCTTCCCGTTGCTCTTCCGGAGGCCCAACCCGACAAACTCGATGTCTGACCCGCTATTGACACGGGCAGCGTACATCGTGCGACCCTCCTTCGCGGTCGACTTGCTGATCACCCCACCCCCCAGCTTCTCATACTTTTTGTACAGGGCAAGACTGATGATGGGATCAGTCGACTTGATGGTAGTATCCGCCAGCTTGCCGAGAAGCTGCTTCAGGGCCATGTGGCTCAACCCATCAGCATCACGCTCGACAACATACGTGTTGATCCAAGCACGTACAAACACCGTCATGTCCACAGCGCTGGCGAGGGCCTGCGCTGCAGTACGCTTTGCCGCTGGCATTGATTGGTGTGGCTCGTCTGGGTGGCCTGGGTGGTGATGATGGTATCTTGGGGTATCTTGGCCTGGGTGGTGATGAGGGTACGGTATCTTGGAGACTGCCTTGTGGGTTGTGCAAGGGTTGGGGGCTGGGGCGAAAATTTGCCTGGCAGAAAAGTGATCACCTTCATGAAGTAGGTTGCTCTGTCAAACTGACACAGTTTGTCAGAGTCAAGATCCCTCGAACAATGAAAATCCACGAGAACAGCCGTCGCACATGCACTTGAGGCCCCATCACCAACTAGGAATTGTAAATGGAAAGTAATGGGGGGTGGGTCTGTGCAGGGAAGATAGTTCGGCGTGAAAAATAACCTGATGCCATGCAAGGTACTCCCCTAGTTTTCAATGGAAATTGGCCCATATCAACAGGAAATGGCTGGAACACCCGTCGTTTCAGCAGGTTCACCCGTCGTGCCGACGGGTGGCACCCGTCGACTCGACGGGTCCACCCGTCGAGTCGACGGGTGCCGCCTGTCGAGTTTTCACCCGTCGTCCCGACTAGTCGACCCCACCCGTCACTGCCCGACTAGTCCGTGGTGGATATTTATATCCCCCCCCCCCCCGTAGATGCCTCTCTCAGAACGGTGGTAGTGCGTCTTCAGTGCCAAAAGAAGTATTTTTTTTGGCGTAGTAGTGGAGGGGGTGGGGGGGAGGGGGAACGGGAAGGGGGGGTCTCCTCGATGCGACGCTGCCTTTGGTGCTGCGCGTGCAGCCACCGATCCTCCTCTTCCTCATCCTCTTGGCTGTGTGAGGGGGAAGGTGGGGGGGGGGGAAACGCACCGCCGGGCCTCCCCCCACCCCCCCACCCCCGAAAAGAGTTTTCCACTGTCGACAGCCCAGTGCTCAGTCCCCGTGGGTTATTGGTATACGTTTCTTCCAACTAATGTCCCAAGTGTGTGTAAATCCGGGGGGAGGGGGGGGGGGGGAGGGGGGGATGGCGCGGTGTCCAGTCATCCGTGAGGATCGTGCGTTCGCATGGGTGGGGAGAGGTATGGCTGGGCACCGTTGAAACTTCCCACACACACCGGACCCTTTTTCTCGTCCACTTCTAAAATGGACCGCACACCGGAAGTGATGTATATTGTGCCCGGTCATGAAGGTAGGTGTCTTTGATCTGGGAGGGGGAGAGTAGAAGCTGCAGAGGAAGGAGGCGGGGGGGGGATATCGTACGGCTGAAGCTTTCGGGTCGGCACATTTCACTGCCACTCTTCACAGGGATTCCAACACACATCCTTTTTCGACGAGACACAAAGTGCACCGCTCAGCAAACAACCGGATCTGTTTTTCTAAAGTTTACAACACGTCTCCGCCTGGGCAGGGTGTGTGTTTCGACGTAGGGAGCGAAGTGAGTGCGGTATTTTTTAAAACTCCACAGCTGCCCCCTCTCCCCTCACACCCTTCTCCCCCCTTAGTCCTTTGGGGGCGCACAGACTATCAAGCCTGATTTTTTTCTACTGTGTGACATGTGAAAATTGCTTTATCCCTTGCGTTCCCCCCCCCCCCCCCACCCACCCCCGTGATTGACCCACGAAACCAACCGGGTTGAATCCCCCGGAATATAATCCAGAAAACCACGCTATTTTATTAGAGTATCTCAGAATGAAAAATTTGCAGGAGAAGGGGATTCCGGGGTGCGGTGGGGGAGGGGGGGTGGGGGTGTGGGTGTGGGGGTGGAAAAACCCTCCCGGTTTGCCTGGGGCCAGTTGACTAGCCTGGCTGTCGACACGCCAGGGAGATCTCCGGACAACCACCGCCACCACCGCCCCCGCCACAACCGCCAATTCGGCACATCACTCCAATCCGATTGGGGCTGATTCTTAAAACGGGACGCCGCAAAAGAGAGCTTGGCAGCCTGTGCCACAGCCACCACCCTGCCCCACCCCCCCCCTCTGTCTGTTCCTGCCATACGAGACTATCCGTCACAAGAGATCAATGTGGATGACCACAGCCAGGCCCGCCCGCCCTCAGCCCCGCCCCACCCCCGCCCCGCCCTCATTGTCTTTATTCTTAGACTAGAAAGGGGACTTTGCCTACGTTTGATATTGCGGGGGGTGGGGTGGGGTGGGGGTGGGGGGACTGTTGCATGCGATGTCATCTTGGCATCCCCTCCCGCACCACCGTCACCATCACCTCCCACCCCCCCCCTCCTCCCTCCATGCGGTGGCGCTGCGTTCTGCAAAAAAGGGTGTAGCAACGGTGATTCCTTCTTCCTGAATGATGTGTTGGCGTTTCCACCACTCCAGAGCCTGCTGCTTTGATGTGGGTGTGGGGCCTAGATAGCTAGACACATAAAAAGCAGAATCAGGGTCGTCGGAAGCACCCCTCGGCGCATCTACGCATCCTGTGCTCAAAAAAATGCGGGGGGGAGAGAGAGCTCCTGGTTCCTGCGCGTCCTGAGTGCGGACTGCTCGAACAAAGCTTCAACCTTACGCCTCCTTTGGCATACAGAGCGAAGACCCCTGTTAAGGGGGAAAGCCTTCAGGCCAGCGGATCAGGCAAGGCGGGGAGGGTGGGGGAGGGCGAGGTGTCCATTTTCAGGAAGGGTCTGTCTTACCATCCCGGCTTCTCCGCCGAACCGGGTTGGAGTTTGGATTAGCAGAACTGGGGATCGCGCAGTGCCCCGTAGAGGCCACTATGTGAGAAGAGCGACAACGCCTGCATACTGATTCCCAGTTGGGCCACGTGGAGTGCGTTCCCGAGACGTGGAACGTAGTGAGGGGGGCTCGGCAGGCGGGGCTCTGAAGGCAGGAGGGCGGTGGGGTGTTATCGATCAAGTGCAGAATTGCCCAAAAGATTATGGCGTGAAAGTCTGCGGCGTCCAATCACCCCCACCCCCCTCCGTTGGCGTTCTCCGCGAGGTGCCGGTCGTGGGCGCGAGAGGCTTGTTCTTGTCTTGGGTTTCGCTTCGCTTCGAGTGTGTGTCTGAGCTGCAGGGCTGTTTCGACGCCAGTCGCACACCTGTGTTGTCACCCGGACAGATAGCTCGACCAACACAACAAACAAACAAAACAATGTCGCAGCAGCAGCAGGCGATGGTGGTGCAGACCGGGGGTGGTGGCAACAACGCAGGCTGCTACGTGTGCTGCTGCCCGCCGTGTGCCTACACGCAGGTGGAAGGGTGCTCACCCATGGTATGTCGGCTTGGCAGGCACCCGGGTATGCCCTCCAAAGTCCTGGGTAAGACGTTAAACTGCCTGGGGGGGCCGTCCCCGGACCATGACGGGTGCCTGCACCAGGAGTCTAGCACGGCCGTGGTCCAGGGCATGACCGAAAACTGCTTGGGTAACGAGGCTCCCCAGACCAGGATGGGTGGAGACACCCGGAGTCTAAATAGTCACACCACGTCAGGCCAGACCTTCGCATTGCACTCCGCGAAGACTGCCACACAGCCGCGGGGCAGGTGTGCAGCCTGTGGAAAACCTCGTACAGAAAAGACTGTAAGGGACGACAGCCCCGCCGAGGCGATACAGCGCCAGACGCGGCCCGAGTTTCTGGAGACCGACCGGGGAACTGGTTCGTCTTCAGGATAAGCGCCTCACAGAGGACTGATCCTCACCTGTGTGATCCGTGAACCTCAGCCCCATGGTGCTGGAGTGGAGCGGGTGCCTCGACCTCTTTTCGGGGTTTTTTCTATTTCTTTATTTTCTTTTGGGTGCGTCCACCAAAGAAAACGTGGCCACCCACTCGCAGAGGCTCCCGAAAGCTCCAGCATCAGCTCGAGGTTCATGGAGTAGATCGGTGTCTCCAGAAGAAGGGGATGTCCGGTCGAAGAAGACAAACGACGAAGACAACCACACAGGCCGCACAAAAAAAAAAAAAAGGCACACCGCGACACTGGCACCGCACTGACCCGCACACCTCACCACACCCTTGACAGACGATCTGCTGTTGGGTGTCGTGCCTCTTCGGGTTTTGGCCTCTCAACGGTTGCATCGCGATGTGCTGCATCCCGCCCAACGCGGGGAACAACACCACAGTGGTGATGCAACAGGTATGTCTGGCTGGGTGTCCTTGCATGTGCGGCACTTGTATCAACCACATCACCCATCACAACACCACCACCACCACCAAACACAGCAGCAGCAGCAGCAAGCAGCAGCACCTTTGGTGGTGGGAGCACAGCCGGCATATGCCGCACCCGCACCACACTTCGGGTCGCCGCAGGCGTACGGGCCGCAGTACCAGGCACCCGGGTCGCCGTACGGGCAGCCGCCTGGGCAGCAGCCTGCATCGCCCCCGCAGCAGTACCCGCCGCAGGGCTACCAGCAGCCTGCGTCGCCCCCCCAGCAGTACCCGCCTCAGGGCTACCAGCAGGTGCCGAACCCGCAGCAGCCGCCTGCTGCTGCTCGTGGCGAGTGCGAGGCAGCGCCCCTCCCTCCTGCCTCTGCCCCGGCTGCCTCTGCCCCGCCGCCGAGCTTTGTGGAGTAAATTTCCCAGAAGCGGCTGTGAGCATGGTAGCCCGCCGCGCCAACGTCCGTGTGAATCGCTGTGCTCGTCTTCTCTTTCCACCCCGGATTCATATCTGTGGGTTTGCGATTGCGCCTTTGTGTGTGCGCCACTCCTTTCAGTCCTTGCATGCCCCCATCACGGTGCATGGTGTGTCATCCAAATGGATGAACATTCTCATTTTACTGTCGCATTCGTCCTGAACCCGTCTGCAGCCTGGTGCCACCCGGCTCGCGTTGTCTCTTGTGCGGCCTCGCCCTCTGTTACCAAACTCTGGAATGTCGAAGCAATGAGGCACGTCTGTGACTTGTCATCAGCCTTGCCTTGCCTTGCCCATCCATCCGAGTGCACTCGTTTGGACAAGGCTGCATGCCTCGCAGTACTGCTCCGTTACAACCCTGCCCTGCCCTGCCCCCACCCACCCCCCCTGCCCTGTGATCCTGTCTCGGAAGAGAATCCACCTCACATGTTTGCGGGATGTTGACACAGCCCGCATCTTCGCATCACACCACACTGCACACTCACAGGGTCAGAGACAAGACAGACACAGAGCAGACACACGATGCAGCAGTACGGGAGTGCAGATCTGCCGAGGCAGGCTGGGACGCTTGAGGCACACCCTCAGGCGGCAAGTGGCGATGCGGTGGCGGCGGGTGCGCTGATCACATCCGTTGCCAGCACACTGCTGCTGAGCACTGTCCTGGGGTACAGCAACACGCATGACGCATCCGAGATGATGGTGTTTGTCGGGTCCACGTGCGCACTCTTCTTCGTTGCCCTGCTGGCAGCCTTCCTTGCGGTGGTGCGCCTCTCGAAGGAAGGCGGGTCAGCTGCCTCGTTCGGCAAGACCGGGGCGGTGGGCACAGTCGCCCTTGCCTTTGTGTCTGTGGTGGTGTGGGCGGCAGGGAGGGCGTGGGAGCTCGCAGACCTCAGCCTGAATCCCACCACAGCCCCCCGCCTGCTGGGTGCTGGTATGATCGGTGCCGGTGTGATGTCGATGATTGCGCTTGCGGTGATGACGGCTGCGCTGCTCAACTCGTGGAAGGTGCGTGGCCTCGTTGCCCTGATGCACTGCTGTGCGGTGCTTCTCTTCGAGGCCCTCTCCGTCCTCGGGTTCCCTGCCGACATGCTGGAGCTCCTCAACGGTGAATCCTACGACATTGCATCCTACTCCGGACAGGACGGTTTGAAGGTGCAGGTCGCTGGCGGGGCGATTGCAACTGCAGCACTGCTGATGCTGATGTGGACGTCTGTCATCGTACAGTGTGGCATCAAGATGCGCACCCCGCAGGTGTGCCTATGCGTGCTGCTGGTCATCGGGGTTATCATTGCTGAGGGTGGCCGCATCAACCAGAACGTGAACCTGGGGACGATCTCGCTGGACCCCACACTAGCATACATGCACTTCATCAACGTGACGGCTGTGATTCTCACGGTCCTCACGACATGTGTGGGGGAGACTGAGGGCACATCGGGGACGGAGATGTCCTCCTCTGGTGTGAGGCATGGTGTTCAGCAGTCAGAGGGAAGCGGCTTGAAGCGTGCCGGCTGGTGTGTGGGCGACGTGGTGCTGACGGGTGCTCTGCTCACATCTGTTGCCGGCACACTCCTGAAGAGCACTGCCACGGGCTACAGAAACTCCTCCGACTCCTCCTTCAGCGGAAGTGATTCTGTCAGCACATCCGACATGATGGCGTCTGTCGGGTCCACGTGCGCACTCTTCTTCGTTGCCCTGCTGGCAGCCTTCCTTGCGGTGATGCGCCTCTCAAAGGAAGGCAGGACAGCTGCCTTGTTCAGCAGGATCTCAGCCATGGTCGCCCTCGCCCTCTCCTTTGTGTCTGTGGCAGTGTGGGTGTGGGGGGTTTCGTGGGACCTTGCTGGCCTCGATGCCACCACATACAACACACCCATCCGCCTGCTGGGTGCCGGGGAGATCTGTGTCGGTGCGATGTCGATGATTGCGCTTGCGGTGATGACGGCTGCGCTGCTCAACTCGTGGAAGGTGCGTGGCCTGGTTGCTCTGATGCACTGCTGTGCGGTGCTTCTCTTCGAGGCGCTGTCAGTGTTTGGGTACCCGGTGGCGTTCATCGACGTCACGGGTTATAACTTCACAGGCATCGCAGGCATGCGGGCCCAGGCCGCTGGTGGGGCGATCGCAGCTGCAGCACTGCTGATGCTGATGGGGACATCTGCCGCCGTGCAGTGTGGCACCAAGATGCGCACCCCGCAGGTGTGCCTATGCGTGCTGCTGGCGATCGGGGTCATCATTGCCGAGGGTGGCCGCACGAACCAGAGCTGTATCTCGCCATCGGCTACTCTCACCGTGGGGCCGGTGAACGCCCTCTACGCTTACCTGCATGTCGTCAACGCAGTCGCTGTCACTGTCACAGTGTTCACGACTTGCTCAGGCTCTGAGGCACGGAGTCAGTATGCAGAGATCCATTGATCGCCATCCCACTGTTCCTGCTGTTGCTTCGGGAGCGACTCTGCTGTTGGTGCAACACGTCACCACCAGTAACCAGCTCGTATCATATTATTTCCCCCCCTTCTCCAAGGTTGGGTGACGAGTCGAATGCACTCGTCTTTCCCAACAACCCCCCTTTGTGTTCCCCTGCCCCTCAATGAAGGGATGTAGAATGTAGGCAGAGTTTTTCTTCCCGATCATTCACAACAGGCCAACGACTCCCATCAGTGTCAAAGGGATAGCGGGTCAGCGCTTTGGTCAACAACGACGACCTGCACTGTTGTTCTGCCGGCTTGTCGGACAAAGAGCACCCCTGTCTTACTTTGAAAAGGGCTGCGGCCAGAGGAAAGTTCAGACGGCTGCAGTGGGATATGGCAAGTCTGTGCTACCCTTGCCTCTGCACAGGCAGCTGTGTTTCATGAGGAGGGCAGGTCCCTTCTCGTGTCCTGACACAGCACCCCTGCCAGTCCCCAGCCAGTTCCTCTGAACCCCCCTCCTCTGTTCGCCCGCAAAGCCCCGCTGATGGTCAGTTTGCACCACTAAACCGCCCGGCAGGCCGGGCCTCCCTTGACCCACCCTTCTTCATTCGCTCCAGGCGTCGTGGACCCTCAGACCTCAATCAATGTGACACCACACCAGCACTGCTGGTCCTGAGAGAGAGACCAGTTGGGTCTTTGCTCTGGAGTGCAGAGAACTGAGAAACGCCCAACAAATGGAAAGCTTGTCAAACAAGAGCGTGAGGAGTGTTGTGTCCAGTTGAGCAAATGTGTTTCAATCCGCTGTGATACCGGTCGGACCACAGAACAGGTCTATGCAGTAGCCTAGCTCTCATAGGCGGTCTTCGCTACGGGGTGATCGTCAGTGCATTTTGGTGCATTTCCTGTTGAATTGGCTGAAAACTGATGAAGTTTGTCGACCAGCGAAGACCCCCATAGTGCCTGTGATTGTGTCGGCACCAAAAAAAAAAATCGCCTGTGTGCCATACACTGACACAAGTTGACACAGCTTGACACATCGCGAAGGGAGCTCTGAGAGCGACTTGATCTGCCAGCCGCCCCCCACCCCACCCCCTTTCCTGCAGTCCCGCATGCCCATGCATGTGCGAGCTGAATGGGCAGCCATTGGGCAGCCCGCACCAGCAAACACACGCCCTCATTTGTGTTCTACATGCAGCGCTCGCTTGCCCTCCCCCCCCCCCCCCCCCCCCGCTTCCAACAGACCCGCCGCCGCAGCCAGGGGTGTCTGATGCCATTGCCTGCAGTCGACCCCACGCTGCTGCCCGGCGGGATCCTCCTTGCCGACTTCGGGCAACCTGACGGCTGCTTCGCAAGCCACGTGCACCGCAGCGCCCTCTCAACGGGGCTCCCCGCCTGCTGCTGCTGCCCCTCCTCCTCCTCCATCACCTCCACGCCCCCCGCTACCCACACCGACGCCTGGGCACCCGAGCCAGCCACACCGCAGCAGCAGCAGACGCTGAAGCGCCCCCTCTCCCCCGACACACGCTCCCCCCAACTCGCGCTGGATGTCAGCTGCCCGGCACAGCAGTACCTCTACGCCCTGCTTCAAGGGGGCGAAGCCCCCGAAGAGAAAGAGCTGGGTGGATCAGCCGCATCCCCAGCGCTCACAGGGGAGGGCCTGAGCCCTCCACCTCCCGGTTCCAAGGGAGGGCCTGATTCCAACACCACCATGCCACTCCCCGAGCAGCTCGGGGGAGGGCCTGATGCCAACACCACCATGCCACTCCCCGAGCAGCTCGGGCTCCTCTCATGGATGGTGTCATTCGCCGCAGCGGCTCCGGCAAAGCGGCGGCGGCGGCGGCGCCGCAACGCCCCCGCCCCACCGGAAGGGGGTGGCACCGCCACCTCCACCACCTCCTCCGCCTCCGCAGCGCTGTACCCAGGGTGGCATGCGCTGCACGGGGGTCTGGCAGGTGCCATACGGTTCCGCGTTGCCCGGCATGTCCTGAGCCTCGCCCTCCTGGGGCGGCGCGGCGGCGCAGAGGGCAGCCCCGCCTGCACACCCCCTGGTGCGGCTGCTGCTGCTGCTGCTGCTGACCTCCGAGCCACCCCTACTGCTGCGCTGCTCCGCAACCCTGGCTGCGGCGATGCCGTGGTGCGGCTGGGGCCCAGCGGCAGGGCTGCGGTGCTCCCGCCGCACAGCGCCTGCCTCCTGGGCGATGCGTCGCGGTGGGAGGAGGCCCTGGGCCCCAGCCGCCGCCCTCCGGGTTGGGGGTGGCGGTGCATCGTGGCGGACCCCCCTTGGGCATCGCACAGCGTGCGCCGCGGGCAGAAGTACCGCAGCGCGGCGGGGGGGCTGCCGGAGATCGCGGCGCACCTCAGCTGGGCCCGGCTCCGCCCGGGGGGCGCCGCCGCGGTGTGGGCCACCAACAGCGACGCGGTTGTCGAATTCGCCGCGTCGCAGCTCCTCCCCGCCATGGGGGCCGAGCTGGCCGCCTCCGTCCTCTGGGTGAAGACCGACCCCCTCACGGGCCTCCCCGTGTGCCCCCTGGATTCCACCCACCGCAAGCCCTACGAGATCTGCCTCATCGGAAAGGCGCCTGCAGCGGAAACACCGGGGGAAGCCCCCGCTGCGGGTATTCCTCCTGAGGATACCAGTGCTGGTTGCCAGCCGGGACAACACAGCGCCTCGCCGGAGCAGGCAGCGGCGGTGCCCATAGGGCAGCGGCTGCTGCGGTGCCCTGTGGTGGTGCTCTTCTGTGGGGCAGCCGAGCACTCGAGGAAGCCCTACCTGGGGGAGGCGCTGCTAAACGCGGCTGTGCGGGGTGTGGCGGAGGGGCGTGTGTGTGAGGGTGGGGCTGGCGGAGAGCCACCAGAGTGCGCTCAGCGGGACCACCGGAATCATTCCTGTCGTCGGGGGGAGGGGCAGGGGCAGGGGCAGTGCAGTGCTGATCCCGATGCGTGCGTGGAGTTGTATGCGCGGTGTGTGAGGCGGGGGTGGTCATGTGCAGGTGACGAGGCTCTACTATTCAACACGCTCGGTGTTCACGCCGATTCCTGCACAGCATCCGCCAGCAGTGTGACTGACTCGGAGAAGGTGTAATGTTGGGGGGTAGGGGTGGAGGCTGGCATCAGAGAGAGTTTATTCGGCGCGGCATGCACAGAAGCAGAAAGAAGGGGTTGGCGTGTGGGGGTGGGTGCCGGATGGCCCTGGTGTCGTGCGGCCGGATTCGATGGATGTCTGGGGATTGTGGATCCGTTCCGCCCCGGGTGGGGTGTGCATCCCCCGGTGGGTGTGTTGGGGGTTTGCACAGATTGGGTGGAGAACAGCATGCGGGAGTATCTGCGCCAATCACACACCCGGACAGAGAGCTCGACAAACACAAACAAACAAACAAACAAACAAACAAACAAACAAACAAACAAACAAACAAACAAACAAACAAACAAACAAACAAACAAACAAACAAACAAACAAACAAACAAAACAATGTCGCAGCAGCAGCAGGCGATGGTGGTGCAGACCGGGGGTGGTGGCAACAACGCAGGGTGCTACGTGTGCTGCTGCCCGCCGTGTGCCTACACGCAGGTGGAAGGGTGCTCACCCATGGTATGTCGGCTTGGCAGGCACACCGCGACACTGGCACCGCACTGACCCGCACACCTCACCGCACCCTTGACAGACGATCTGCTGCTGGTTGTCGTGCCTCTTCGGGTTTTGGCCTCTCAACGGTTGCATCGCGATGTGCTGCATCCCGCCCAACGCGGGGAACAACACCACGGTGGTGATGCAGCAGGTATGTCTGGCTGGGTGTCCTTGCATGTGCGGCACTTGTATCAACCACATCACCCATCACAACACCACCACCACCACCAAACACAGCAGCAGCAGCAGCAAGCAGCAGCCCCTTTGGTGGTGGCAGCACAGCCGGCATATGCCGCACCCGCACCACACTACCCGCCTGGCCAGCTCGGGCCGCCGCAGCCGTACGGGCCGCAGTACCAGGCACCCGGGTCGCCGCCGCAGCCGTACGGGCAGCACGCCCCGCCCCCGCAGTACCAGGCACCCGGGTCGCCGTACGGGCAGCCGCCTGGGCAGCAGCCTGCATCGCCCCCGCAGCAGTACCCGCCGCAGGGCTACCAGCAGCCTGCGTCGCCCCCCCAGCAGTACCCGCCTCAGGGCTACCAGCAGCCTGCGTCGCCCCCCCAGCAGTACCCGCCTCAGGGCTACCAGCAGGTGCCGAACCCGCAGCAGCCGCCTGCTGCTGCTCGTGGCGAGTGCGAGGCAGCGCCCCTCCCTCCTGCCTCTGCCCCGGCTGCCTCTGCCCCGCCGCCGAGCTTTGTGGAGTAAATTTCCCAGAAGCGGCTGTGAGCATGGTAGCCCGCCGCGCCAACGTCCGTGTGAATCGCTGTGCTCGTCTTCTCTTTCCACCCCGGATTCATATCTGTGGGTTTGCGATTGCGCCTTTGTGTGTGCGCCACTCCTTTCAGTCCTTGCATGCCCCCATCACGGTGCATGGTGTGTCATCCAAATGGATGAACATTCTCATTTTACTGTCATTAGTCCTGAACCCGTCTGCAGCCTGGTGCCACCCGGTTCCCGCTGTCTCTTGTGCGGCCTCGCCCTCTGTTCCCAAAGTCTGGAACGTCTAAGCAATGAGGCACGTCTGTGACTTGTCATCAGCCTTGCCTTGCCTTGCCCATCCATCCGAGTGCACTCGTTTGGACAAGGCTGCATGCCTCGCAGTACTGCTCCGTTACAACCCTGCCCTGCCCTGCCCCCACCCACTCCCCTGCCCTGTGATCCTGTCTCGGAAGAGAATCCACCTCACATGTTTGCGGGATGTGTTGACACAGCCCGCATCTTCGCATCACACCACACTGCACACTCACAAGGTCAGAGACAAGACAGACACAGAGCAGACACACGATGCAGCAGTACGGGAGTGCAGATCTGCCGCTTGAGGCACACCCTCAGGCGGCAAGTGGCTCCAGCTGGCGTGAGGGCGATGCGGTGGTGGCGGGTGCGCTGATCACATCCGTTGCCAGCACACTGCTTCTGAGCACTGTCCTGGGGTACAGCAACACGCATGACGCATCCGACATGATGGAGTTTGTCGGGTCCACGTGCGCACTCTTCTTCGTTGCCCTGCTGGCAGCCTTCCTTGCGGTGGTGCGCCTCTCGAAGGAAGGCGGGTCAGCTGCCTCGTTCGGCAAGACCGGGGCGGTGGGCACAGTCGCCCTTGCCTTTGTGTCTGTAGTGGTGTGGGCGGCAGGGATGGCGTGGCAGCTCGCAGACCTCAGCCTGAATCCCACCACAGCCCCCCGCCTGCTGGGTGCTGGTATGATCGGTGCCGGTGTGATGTCGATGATTGCGCTTGCGGTGATGACGGCTGCGCTGCTCAACTCGTGGAAGGTGCGTGGCCTCGTTGCCCTGATGCACTGCTGTGCGGTGCTTCTCTTCGAGGCCCTCTCCGTCCTCGGGTTCCCTGCCGACATGCTGGAGTTCATCAACATTGCATCCTACGACGGACAGGACGGTTTGAAGGTGCAGGTCGCTGGCGGGGCGATTGCAACTGCAGCACTGCTGATGCTGATGTGGACGTCTGTCATCGTGCAGTGTGGCACCAAGATGCGCACCCCGCAGGTGTGCCTATGCGTGCTGCTGGTCGTCGGGGTTATCATTGCTGAGGGCGGCCGCATCAACCAGAACGTGAACCTGGGGATGAACCCGAGGACGGAGAGGTACTCGAACCCGATGGACCCGACACTAGCATACATGCACTTCATCAACGTGACGGCTGTGATTCTCACGGTCCTCAGGACATGTGTGGGGGAGACTGAGGGCACATCGGGGACGGAGATGTCCTCCTCTGGTGTGAGGCATGGTGTTCAGCAGTCAGAGGGAAGCGGCTTGAAGCGTGCCGGCTGGTGTGTGGGCGACGTGGTGCTGACGGGTGCTCTGCTCACATCTGTTGCCGGCACACTCCTGAAGAGCACTGCCACGGGCTACAGAAACTCCTCCGACTCCTCCTCTGACGGAGGTGATTCTGTCAGCACATCCGACATGATGGCGTCTGTCGGGTCCACGTGCGCACTCTTCTTCGTTGCCCTGCTGGCAGCCTTTCTTGCGGTGATGCGCCTCTCAAAGGAAGGCAGGACAGCTGCCTTGTTCAGCAGGATCCCAGCCATGGTCGCCCTCGCCCTCTCCTTTGTGTCTGTGGCAGTGTGGGTGTGGGGGGTTTCGTGGGACCTTGCTGACCTCGATGCCACCACATACAACACACCCATCCGCCTGCTGGGTGCCGGGGAGATCTGTGTCGGTGCGATGTCGATGATTGCGCTTGCGGTGATGACGGCTGCGCTGCTCAACTCGTGGAAGGTGCGTGGCCTGGTTGCTCTGATGCACTGCTGTGCGGTGCTTCTCTTCGAGGCGCTGTCAGTGTTTGGGTACCCGGTGGCGTTCATCGACGTCACGGGTTATAACTTCACAGGCATCGCAGGCATGCGGGCCCAGGCCGCTGGTGGGGCGATCGCAGCTGCAGCACTGCTGATGCTGATGGGGACATCTGCCGCCGTGCAGTGTGGCACCAAGATGCGCACCCCGCAGGTGTGCCTATGCGTGCTGCTGGCGATCGGGGTCATCATTGCCGAGGGTGGCCGCACGAACCAGAGCTGTATCTCGCCATCGGCTACTCTCACCGTGGGGCCGGTGAACGCCCTCTACGCTTACCTGCATGTCGTCAACGCAGTCGCTGTCACTGTCACAGTGTTCACGACTTGCTCAGGCTCTGAGGCACGGAGTCAGTATGCAGAGATTCATTGATCGCCATCCCACTGTTCCTGCTGTTGCTTCGGGAGCGACTCTGCTGTTGGTGCAACACGTCACCACCAGTAACCAGCTCGTATCATATTATTTCCCCCTCTTCTCCAAGGTTGGGTGACGAGTCGAATGCACTCGTCTTTCCCAACAATCCCCCTTTGTGTTCCCCTGCCCCTCAATGAAGGGATGTAGAATGTAGGCAGAGTTTTTCTTCCCGATCATTCACAACAGGCCAACGACTCCCATCAGTGTCAAAGGGATAGCGGGTCAGCGCTTTGGTCAACAACGACGACCTGCACTGTTGTTCTGCCGGCTTGTCGGACAAAGAGCACCCCTGTCTTACTTTGAAAAGGGCTGCGGCCAGAGGAAAGTTCAGACGGCTGCAGTGGGATATGGCAAGTCTGTGCTACCCTTGCCTCTGCACAGGCAGCTGTGTTTCATGAGGAGGGCAGGTCCCTTCTCGTGTCCTGACACAGCACCCCTGCCAGTCCCCAGCCAGTTCCTCTGAACCCCCCTCCTCTGTTCGCCCGCAAAGCCCCGCTGATGGTCAGTTAGCCCTACTAAACCGCTCCACCGTCTGTGCTCGACCCTGCTTCGGTCTTGTTTCGCTCCAGGCGTCGTGGACCCTCAGACCTCAATCAATGTGACACCACACCATCACTGCTGGTCCTGAGAGAGAGACCAGTTGGGTCTTTGCTCTGGAGTGCAGAGAACTGAGAAACAGTGAACCCAACAAATGGAAAACCTGGCAAAATAAAATACGTCTGGCCTCGGAAACAACGTCGGCCCTCAGAGCTTTTCCTACCGAGGGGTCCGGATTCCATGATTTTGGATTTCATATTACTTCTCTGTCTGGAGGCTCTTTGGGTTCACCTCAAGGGACCTTGTGTGACCTTCTGTGATGCTATGTGACCCTATGTGATCTTGTGTGACCTTGTGTGGCGCTGTCCTTGGCAGGACTTTGGAAGTGCCGCCTTGATACCCTTGTTGGATAGAACTGTCATATCACACCCTCAATCAGCTGACGACGCTATGTGATCTTATGTCACGTAGAGCAAGAGTAAGATAGCGGGCCCGGTTTCTCACGGTGTGGTCCCTCGAGGCCAGGCTGCGATGCCAGCACGCTAACCCAAATTGCAATACCATCTTATGGGGGCCCTCGCTACCAGATGTGACTGAGTGAGAAAAAGTGAGCTCCAGCCCACTTCCCCTCACTGACTGACGAGCTGTGACTGGTAGCGAGGGCCCCCTATGTGACCTTATGTGACCCAAAAAAGCTGAAAACCCGCCGTTGGTCACGTGAACCAACTAGTTTAACGCGCTTTTTTGTAGCAGATTTCGGTCACCAGCCCGCAGATTTAGGAAAAGCCGCGCGCCCCACCACCACCCCACATGCAATCATGCATGCCCATGCACGTGCTGAGTGGGACAGTCATCCCTTCCTGTTTCTGTGTCACACCACCTGCACATCTGTCGGCCGTCACACCCATGGTATTACTTGGACAGGAAGCCAAACCGGCACACTAACAAACAATGTCGCAGCAGCAGCAGGCGATGGTGGTGCAGACCGGGGGTGGTGGCAACAACGCAGGATGCTACCTGTGCTGCTGCCCGCCGTGTGCCTACCAGCAGGTGGAAGGGTGCTCACCCATGGTATGTCGGCTTGGCAGGCACACCGCGACACTGGCACCGCACTGACCCGCACACCTCACCACACCCTTGACAGACGATCTGCTGCTGGTTGTCGTGCCTCTTCGGGTTTTGGCCTCTCAACGGTTGCATCGCGATGTGCTGCATCCCGCCCAACGCGGGGAACAACACCACAGTGGTGATGCAGCAGGTATGTCTGGCTGGGTGTCCTTGCATGTGCGGCACTTGTATCAACCACATCACCCATCACAACACCACCACCACCACCAAACACAGCAGCAGCAGCAGCAAGCAGCAGCACCTTTGGTGGTGGCATCACCTGTGGTGGTGGCACAGCCGGCATATGCCGCACCCGCACCGCAGTACCAGGCACCCGGGTCGCCGTACGGGCAGCCGCCTGGGCAGCAGCCTGCATCGCCCCCGCAGCAGTACCCGCCGCAGGGCCAACAGCAGCAGCACATCAGCTTTGCGAAGTAAGATGCACACAGAACCGGCAGTGGTAGGTTAGCTGCCCGCCGCGCGCCAAAGTCCGTGTGAATCGCTGTGCTCGTCCTCTCTTTCCATCCCAGATTCATGTCTGTGGGTTTGCGACTGCACCTTCGTGTGTGCGCCACGCCTTTCAGTCATTCAGCACACGTTCCTGTTGAGGTGCTTTACGCTGTATCCCAACGAATATCTCATTTTTTTAAAATTTCTTACCTAGGGTACCCCGAGAGATTGTCACCCCCCTCGAGGGCCCAGGGCCGAGGGGGGGGTGATATTCTTCCCAGCTGCTACACAGGGCAACCGTTGAAGAATGTCACCCCCCTCTGTACAGGGTGGCTGTTGGAGAATGTCACCCCCCAAGCGGAGGCCGAGGGGGGGTGACATTCTCCATGGTCACCCAGGGGGTGACATTCTCTCGGGGTACCCTAGGCATCGGATTTTCTCAGGGATAGTGGGTGACTTTCCAAATTCTGCAAAAAAGCCGATTTTTGCCAGTTTTCCCATTTTCTGTTTATTTGGCGCCGTTTTGGCGTTTCCTGTCCATGTTGGGGTGAGCGGGGCACCTGCCCGCATTCCGACTTTGGTTGCTTGATAAAGCCGACGGACACCTCACACAGCACCCCACATACACCCTGTTGGAGATGTGTGGGGTGGGGTGCTGTGTGAGAGCAGGCGTCCTTTGTTACAGCACCATCCGACCGTGCCTCTAGCCATGGATCTGTCTCAGGAACTGTAGGGCAACGTCAGGAGTGCCAGAAGGTGCACGCCAAGCCCTTCGAGAGTCACCACTGCTGGACAGGGGGTCTGAAGGAGAATACCCGCACTTCGTGCTCCAACAGTGCCGGGTCTGGGTGCGGCAATGTCGATCGCCAGTGGACAACGAGGAAGTCGTACAGACTTGTGTGCAGGGGTGGGGCAGTCTGCACGTACTCCGTCTTCACTCGCGACCATGCCGTACTCCTGGTGTTGTGCCGTTTCCCACTTGCCATGGTACACCACCAACAGTACATATGTCCACTCGACAGGCACACAGCACAGCGGGGGGTCTGGGGGGCGGAGCCCCCCAGCCGCCGGAGGCCACGGTAGCGAACATCTGGCCTTCTCCTTCGCGTTCTTGGACTCTTTGGGTCAATCGCGGTTTGTAGTGGGGCCATTTTTGGTGTTCGGGTGACCTGTGTACCCTCGAAGCAGGGTGGGCATAGTCGGGAAAAAAGTGGATGTTTCCCGAATTTTTTTCCGCACACTTCAATGTGGGTGGAAAGTTTCTCGCGCTTTGCTCGTGCCCTTGTGCTCTTCACTCACGACACCATCATCAGCAGGAGTGTGAGTGTGGAAGCGTCAACGCAAAAAGAAACGTAGTAAAGATAAACCATAGCAAAAAGTGCCGACCAAAGCGCAGAGAGAGTTCATGTTACAGTGCTAAGAGCCCGTAGAAGCAAAAGTAGAACCTGCTGCGCTAGCCCCACCAAGCAGCCACAGTACGACAGGACGCGCGCAGGCACCGGGCCCCCTCTCCTAAAAAAAAGCGCAGAGACACTTTTTCTAGTTTTTTTTTTGAAAAACCGGTTTTTGCAGAAACCGGTTTTGCAAACCGGTTTTTCATTAGCACCCACTGGGGGCCCTCGCTACCAAGTGTGACTGAGTGAGAAAAAGTGAGAAGTCAGCCATGTTTGGCTGACAACTGACGACTCGTGACTCACAGTGACTCGTAGCGAGGGCCCCCACTGTCCCTGATTTTCTTCGATGCACGGTGGACTCCAGCGGGGGTAGGGTAACCCTTTTTGGGAGTCTCAACTAGCGGGAGTCTTTAGCCTACATTAGCTGGAAAATAGACTCCCGCTAGCGGGAGTCTCCAGTACATACTGCAGACACCCTCTCAGACTCCCGCTCCCAGACTCCCGCTAGGGTGGCTGGAGTCCACCGTGTGAGTCTGACCGTTATTTGGCCGTGCTCCCAGTGGTATAACAACGTGTTATTCTGTCCCAAAAGACTTGTGGAAACGTTTGGTATCCTTCACACCTGCACGAGAAGGCACGTTCGTAACAACAGTGAACCCACCGCCACCAAGTCTTTATCCCTTTTTGTTTTTATCTGCCAGGTCTGCTCACCGTGCGGACTCAGTGTTTAAGATACTGTTACGAAAAACGGGGCTTAGCCCCGGTTTTTGAGATTTTGCCCCGAAAAACCGGGGGTGCCTCTTTTTTTTTTTCCACCGGGATTTTTCTGAGATTCTGTCCGGGTACTATTCCAGGGTACTTTTTGGCCAGAGGAGGCCGGGGGCAAGAGCACAGTGCCCTGCCCCAGGGTTAGCCCGATGAACCTGTTGAGCACAAGGTGCACGTTGACTACATGCGGCGTGCGACTATGGAGCAGAATCAGCTGTTCGCTACCGTGGCCTCCGGCGGCTGGGGGGCTCCGCCCCCCAGACCCCCCTGTGCCGTCTGCCTGTCTTATATCCAACACCCTTTGAGGTCAATTGGGGATGGAATACAGACCACCCGGGAGGATGCAGGCAGCTCACAGAATCGTACGGTTACAAGGAACAGATGCTCACTACCGTGGCCTCCGGCGGCTGGGGGGCTCCGCCCCCCAGACCCCCCATGTGGCCTGTGCCTGTCCAGAACCAAGTCTGCAAGGGCAACCTGCGGTGCTTTCAACACCACCGCGCTCTCCCGAACGCCTTTCTCATCGACTGGGTCCTTCGCGTTGGCGCCAAGAAGGAGCGCGCTCCTCTCGGACCTGGCAGCGGCCCCCGCAGAGGAGCCACCCTGCCCATCCCAGTTGAGTGGCGTGGGGTGGGGTGGGGTTGTGGGAAGGGAAGCCCTTCCAGTTGGGGAAATGGCTGAAATTTTACCCCCGATTACCCCCGGTTTTCGGCGCGCAGCCCGGAACCCTATCTTTTACCCTGGTGCGGACCTTGCCTTTTTTTTTGTGCTCACCTGGGCGTTCGCAATCGCCCACCGATCATGGGTAGGCGTAAGTAGCATCACCAACCATGATGCGCCGAGGGGAGGGTTATTTGTACCAGTCTGTAGCCCGGCGCCCGACTCGCGTCCTCCCTTCTGTATGCCCCCACCTCCTTCAACGTGCGCAAATGGCTGCAGTGGAATGTGGGCAGACTGGGCCACTGCACCTGTTCGAATCTTGCCTCTGCACACACAGTCGTGTTCCGTGCAAGAAGGCAAGAGAGACAGGTCCGTCCCCTTTCCTGCTACAGCTTCCTACCGCAGCCCACGTGAAGGCTACGGCGGCATAAATGAGTAAAGTGGCTGAGCTGTTTCTAAAACAAGTAAAAAAAGGGGGGGGGGAAAGACGAAATCAATGCTAGTCGTCCGCGTACGCTGGCTCCCGACGTGATGGTCCGACAGAGAGCTTCCCAACTGACAGGAGTACACTGCGAATAAAACAAAACAAAAAGATACTTCTGTGGGTCCAAGGACGATCTGCGTCTATACCATTGAAGTACAACGCCCTCTCGGGCAACACAGTGTACGTCACTCCCGGTCGCTCTCACGCGCTGGGTGTGGTCATCGATACCAAAAGAAAAAAAAGGTAGTTTGAATGGTCTGGCTGACCCGGAAAAAAGGCGAAATGTGTAAAGGCGCCTCCCGAAACATTCTACTCCCAAATAATCCCCCTTGCCCGGGAATTTTCCCGGGCACCGGGACCCCCCAAATAATGCCATTATTCGGGAGGCGCCTTTACTTGTGTAGTTCTTGTGTCCTGAAAAAAGTGGGTTTCAGCCAGGCCATTGAAGGCAGTCTGAGGTGTGTGGAAGCGGCGAAATCAGCCACACCAAAGCGTACATTTCTCCTTGCATTTTGTGAGAAGCGCCGTACCCTTTCACACGCAACAAGAAGCTTGTCACAGTGAAAAAGATAGTTGTCAGCGCTTTGGGTGACAAATACAACCTACCTTGTTGCTATGACTGATTGTGACTGTGCAACACATTCACACCAACCTTCATCAGGCAAAAAAATGTGTCGCGAGACATGTTTCGCCCCAGGAAAAAATCAGACTGCCCTCGAACCTTGCAGGGTAAGGGGCGTCAATGGGACAGATCAAGCTTGCTTGTGATTGTCGACACCACACATTGTCGGTGGTCAATCAGAAAGTGCTGCCAAGTCTCTTGCTGCCCCACCCCCCCACCCCCTCCCCTCTTCCCACCCCCAACTATTATCTTCGGCTCCTCCGCGACGAGGCGAAGGAATCGTGCCACTGAAGCTTTATGCCTTCTCAACCTACCGCAGTCTTTCGACACCTCCCCCCCCCTCCCCTTTGTCCCCTGCAGGGCCACAGAGCATGCTTCGACGACACGACCGCCACTGCGATATCAGGGGATCATGGAGAACGCCGCGTCAGATCTGCCACCCAGCGCGCCCGGCGGCAGGGGAGCCCAGCAAGAGCATCCCTCGCTGCACGACATGAATCTCTCCGATGCCAACGCCTACGTCTCCATCCTCGAGCACAAGCTCCACGTCGCGACAGACGAGCTCCAGCGCAGGGGATTCGCTGGCACCCCCACAGCCCCCTCCTCTTTTGCTGGCGCACCCGATGCCCACAACCCTATGGCGCCTCACCCCGAGACACCGCATGGGGGGAGCTCCCCCGCTGCCACGGTTGCTTCCCTGCCGCACCCCGCCGGCACACCCACCAACGGCCCTGCCTCCCACACATCCTCCATCCCCGCGGCAGACCGCGCCGCCGCCACCCCTGCAGCCAGCAGCGGAGGTGGAGATGTCTCCAGTTCTACGTATGACGTCCTACTTAGGCTGCCGTACCCTATGCAGCCTGTGTTGCCCCTCTTGGAGGATAGTGGCGTGTCGTGGCTGGGGCAGGTGCTGAAGCTGACACCTGGCAGGCTCAAGCGGCGGATGCTTCTCTCCGCAGCAGCCTCTCCGTCAGAGCAATGTGATATCCCGCGAACCGCGTGGGACTACGACTCTGATGACGGCGGTGCAGCCATCTCCTCTTCCTCCTCCTCTGGATCATCACTCCCTTCCGATGGGGCTGTGGTGTTCCGAGGGCACAGTGTGAGCTACCGTGTGATGTGCAGCGCGGTTGACGCCCTCTTCGTCATATGCGCGGTTCGATCCGGCGTCTTCTCAACAGCCCTCCGTCGGGGGGAGGGCTCGCCCAGAGAAGGTGCAGCGCAGCTGCCCCAGCCGCCTCCGCCGTCGCCCTTCGAGGCGAAGGTGATGTGCATCACGCTGGAATCCTCCGCAGACGTGTTCGAGCTGTCCGAAGGGGAGGTGCTGCTCCTCCACGACTCCGGCGTCCCCACTGTGGGGGCCCTGCTCGGGAGGCCACTCGATGAATTCGCAGGCACCGGGTTGTCACAGCCCCTGGTGAAACGGCTGTTCAGCGTGTTGGGTGTATACCGAGAGAAGGTGCAGCAGCGTGGAGGAGGAGGTGGCCTGTCTGGTGGTGCTGGCTCCGTCGTGCCCCAGCCTCACGACACCGCCCTGTCGAGCCTGACGGCGGCGCTTGCGAAGCTCGCGAATGAGAACCGGTGCCTGCGGCAGGAGCTCGGGGGGCTGCGGGCGGAGCTGCGGGACGCAAAGGTCTCTGCCGAGACGGACCGCCTCAAATGGGAGTCGGAGCTGCAACTCCTCCGCGTGAGGGTCGAGGGCGTCCGGGGGAGGCAGCTGCGCAAGCCTGGGATCCAGAAACCGGCTTGAAGGGGTGCGTGGGTGCGGGTGGGGGGGGGGGGGTGGGGGGGATGGGTGGGGAGTTTTTCGCTGATCCGCGAAATCGTCGCATATTTTTTTGCAGCAGGGGTGGTGTGGTGTGTGCGGCAGTGGAGAGATCACAACAAGAGCAGCTGCTCTGTGTGCTACACACGACTTCAATGTCCGCATCCACTCTTCGTGCATCACCACACCCAGCCTGTGTGCAGTAAATTCACTAAACACGGAGTGTTTAGTGTTTTCAAAGGCCGGGGTCCCTCCCTCCCTCCCTCCCTCCCTCCCTCCCTCCCTCCCTCCCTCCCTCCCTCACCCCCCCCCCAGGGGGGTTAATACCTGAAATTTCGTGACACCGCACGAACCGATGGATTCGATATCTGTGCCGAAAAAATGGTCACCGCATAGTGTCATAACGGCCGTCATGGAGGGAGTGGATTTTCTGAGAATTCACTACCTCAGTTCCCGCTACCGAAATATAAAAACGGCCGTTTTCATGTTTTGTTGGCGAAAAAACGGCCGTTTTTTTTCCCCCTCCTATTTTCCTTTGGAGATTCGCCTCCTGCTTACCGTACCGAGCTGAGGAAACACACTTGACAACTCCCTGTTGCCTGCACATGACATTGGGCACTGCGATTCTCTGTCGACTGTACAAAGAAAAATGGCTTCCGCCCTGCCTGTCGCTCGACAAGCAGCAGACACCCGAGAGCAGAGAGGAGTGTAGCAGCCCGGTTCGTCCCCGGGTTGTCCCAGAAATCCAGCACACCCTCGGAACGTGGTGGCCTAGTCGTAGATCACCCAGGCCCTGCTCGTGACCTCCCCGAAACAGAGGGGAGGTGGCACCGGAGTTCTGACACCCCTACGACTCATGCGGCCGTACGCGCTCGGGCACAGACGGCGGACCGCAAACCAGAAGGACTTCCCTGATTCCGTGCCGTCCCACCTTCTGCGCATGCGGTCGCCAGCCCAGGCCAGCTCCCCTGCCAGGGGCACTGGGGGGTCGTACTTCCCCACCTCAGACACTTTCTCGATGACATTCTCAATGTCGGTGTACACTGCGTCGACAGGGGCACGCCGTTGGCACACCCAGCTGCGCATCGCAGTACTTCTGGAGCCTCGATGCGAGGGGTGCCGTCAGGCGGACGGCGGCCTGCAGGTGGGACTCGAGCCCAGCGATTTCGTGGGCATCTCTGCCAACCGCAGAAGCGACGCACACGTAGCAGGGCCGCTGTCCTGCAGCGGGCCCGGAAGATTGTATAAATGCCCGGGGACGTGGTGCAAGGTGCAGATCCACTCAAGCGGTGCAGGTAGTGTGTGTCGGAGAGAAGCGGGATCGCACGGCCGGTGGTGCCGTCTTGCTCGCCTGCTTCTCCCTCTCAGCTGCGTCAGAGATGTGGCACAGCACATCCTTCAGCGCCAGTGCGGTCGTGAACCCATCCAGCTGGTGCTGCATATTGCCCGGGATGATCGCCCGTGCCTTCGGGAATAAATCAGCGAAGGCGGTGTCCTTCTCATCCGGGGTGCTGTCGCCGAGATCAAGGGAAAGCTCTGTCGGAAGAGCCCTGATGCCAGTGAGCGACACCCACCTCTGCCTGCACGGTCATCCACGACACACGTGCCTAGATTGGCCGCAACCATGTTCAGCCCCTCCTCGGGACACACTTCTTGACAGCATCATGCACCATGCCAGCCGGTGATCCGGTGAACAACGCACCCCGGGCGATCCGAAGTTGCAAGCCTGCCACTGAGGGTATCGCACTCCGACAGCGCCAGCTGTTTCCCTGGCTCTGCACTTTCAACGCTGCGTTCTTCTTCTTCTTGATATGGCGCGGTCCGTCAAAGTGGTCCACGAAGTCTGAACTCTTCGCATCATACTTGAAGGCGCGCTCACAATGCTTGCTGCAGGGTATCCCTTGCAGTGGGGAGGCACTCCTGGTGGTGGGATCTCGCCTGCTGACCCACGCCCCATACAAAATTCCCAGGTAAAAAAAACGGCCGTTTTTTAAAATGCTGAAAATCAGCGGCCGTTTTTGCAAGTCCACAAAATACAAGGGATTTTTTAAAACGGCCGCTATGCAACCATGTCACCGTGAATTTTTTGGGGGGTGTACGTATTCACAGTGATATGGGGCGTAGCTTGCAAACTTCGGTTTAATTATTTCCCGGCCGAACCCAATTTCGATTTTTTGGCTGAAAAATGGGTGAATGCGGCTGGAGCCGGCCGGACCGGTCACCCGGAAATTCCCCCATTTTTGCCCTTCAGAGGTGGTTTTTTCACACCAATAATCCGGCTTCTGCTAAGGGGACCTTTTCGATTTTTTTCCGGAAAACCCTATTTTTCACTTTTGAGCCCGATTTCGAAGGAATTTTTGAGTTTTGAGCTCATTTTGTGCAATTAAACGCGTCACTCAGGTTTTTCCCCCGGACCCCTCTGTGACTCCTCCAGACTTGGTCGGGCTTGGAAGTTGGTTCGTAGTTTTGACCACCAATGCCTAATGTGTTGGCAGTCTTGTTTGACTGGTGCTTGCAGTACGCGGTGGCGGGCGGACCGGGCCGGAGGGGGCGCGAAGCGCCCCCGTCCGCGCGAAGCGCGGCCGGCCCGGTCCGCCCGCCACCGCGTACTGCAAGCACCAGTCAAACACGGCCGCCGCAGAGATGCAACAAAAAGCTTCCGTCGAGGTACCACCAGCGAGCTTGGCTCCGGCTTGGAAGTTGGTTCGTAGTTTTGACCACCAATGCCTAATGTGTTGGCAGTCTTGTTTGACTGGTGCTTGCAGTACGCGGTGGCGGGAGGACCGGGCCGGAGGGGGCGCGAAGCGCCCCCGTCCGCGCGAAGCGCGGCCGGCCCGGTCCTCCCGCCACCGCGTACTGCAAGCACCAGTCAAACACGGCCGCCGCAGAGATGCAACAAAAAGCTTCCGTCGAGGTACCACCAGCGAGCTTGGCTCCAATCCCTGATGGGCCATTCATTAGTGCTTGATGGAACTGTCCCTGATGAGGCCATCATCGGATCACTAGCCGTGTTTAGTGACTTACACAGGCTATCAAATCACATCAAGAGTAGGATGCTGCTAGCTCGGTATGATCTGCACTGCAACAATAGATGGTTCATGCGTGTGTTTGTTGTGGGGTCGGCGCGGATGAGAAGAGAATGTGAGCGCGTCCTCCAGCAGCTCGTTCAGCACCTTGTCCTCCCGTGGCTGCCGTGGTGGCCACCGCCATCACCACCCCCTGTTTATACAGCTTGTTTTTGTATCTCTGCGTGTATCTTGTGGGGTCCAGGGACTTGGAGTGTCTCATG
Source organism: Rhynchopus euleeides (assembly GCA_963210315.1). Classification (NCBI taxonomy): domain Eukaryota; phylum Euglenozoa; class Diplonemea; order Diplonemida; family Diplonemidae; genus Rhynchopus; species Rhynchopus euleeides. The sequence continues at coordinate 1,974,765 of OY723272.1, forward strand.
GTCAGACAGGTGCCCCCCCGCCCCCCTTCCCGCGGTGGCTGAGTGTCAGTGCATCAGCCGCCACTCCGCTGTGCCTTTCCCCCCTTGTGGTGTTTCTGCTATCCGCATGCTAGCCACTCTCAGACACACGCCACATCTCAGCCTGCGAGAGAGAAACATGGTGTTGTCAAAAGTCGAATTTGCGTAGTTTGTGCGTCGTTCTGCACAGCAGGATAGATGTCAGCAGGCTTCGCAGTTCGTGCGCATATTGTGCGTAGTTCATCGCCATTTTGGGACAAAACAGCTCCGAATAAATTGCGTGCTTCATCATGCCTGTATATTGTGCGAAGCGTTTTCGACAACACCAAAACAGAGTTTTTTTTGTTTTGAGATTTCAGAGCACCCTCTCCCCTCCTCCCTCCTGGCCACACCCACATCGAGCCACCAAATCAACCCACCAACACCCCCTCCACCCAGGTGCAGGTGTCGGGGAGGTGTGTGGCAACTCCCCCACCCCCACACACCCACACATCCACACACCCACGCACAACACACACACAACACACCCCCGGTGGGGTGGTGGGCTAACAGGCCGCAACACTCCGCACACTCTCCCCCCACGACTGCCCTCCTACCGACGAATAGGATTGGTAGGTTCTGGGTTGGGGTCGGGAGGTGAGCGGGTCGGGACCGCCCACGCAGGAAAGCCCTCCCCTGGGGGAGGGGGGCTGTTGTCAGAAGGGGGGGAGGGGTGAGGGGGAGGGGAGGAGGAGGAGGAGGGGCGTTCTCCCCCCCCCCCCCCCTTTCTTTCTCTTTCTCCCCACGCCCCTTCTTCCTTTGCTTCTCTCTTCTACATCTTCCCGGCGGTAGCTTTGAAGAGCCTGAATCTGATCCCGGCAACTGAAGGGGGTTATTCGCACCCTTCACCCGCCTCCACCAATCTTTCTTCTTCTTCTATTCCCCCGTCACCTCACGCCCTGTTGTGCCGAGCTGGTCTGTTTGATTCGTTAGGATGGATGAGGCTCAGGCGCATGCGCAGCTGGCGCGATTCTATGAATACAACGGAAGAGGTGAAAGAACACGTGAGGTGGATGCGCTTCTCAAGGATGTCCAGCCGGGTGGATTTGAAGAAGCGGTCACCGCAGCGATACGAGAGGACGGTGGGGCTCGCCCCCCCTCCGGGTGGACACCGCCGCCCGCATCGACGTCACCCCCGGCGCCTGAGAGGCATCTTCTCCCCACGACGCAGGGGAGCGGGCTCTTAGCCTCTCCGGATATGGGGCACCGGAAAAGCTTGGGTAACATCAGCGAGCATCTCTCCCCTACATCTTCGTTTCAATCCGTCAGCCATGGGAAGACCCTGACCAGCAGCCAGCACCCAACCTTTCGGGGCATGTCTGTTGTGGGCCGCCCGGATGACGTGAAGGAGATGGTGAAGCTGATCCCCGATGCCTTCATCGTGACAGTCTTGAAGGCGAGTGTCGTCGCTGCCGACACCAACGGGAAGTCCGACCCCTACGTTGTGGTGGACATGGTGGATGCGAAGAGCGGGCGGAGTCTGTATATGCCGCCCGGGTTTAACGTGCCCCCCTCCGCACCCCAGCCGCACCTCCTGCCCAGAACCCGGCCCATCGACAAGACGCTCAAGCCTGTTTGGAATAAGGAGTTCAACTTCCAGGTGACGAAGAACCTGACAGAGCAGGCATTCCAGCCGTCGTCCCTCCGCCTTTCTCCGGCAAAGGAGGATGCGACGGGTGGGTATGGTTCGTCGAAGTCGCTCAAATCAGTGAAATCTGCGAAGGTTCCCAAGTCGGGTATCTACATCAGCTTCACGGTGTACGACAAAGATGTGTTCGGGAAAGACGATTTTCTCGGAACAGCGCAGCTCTATATGCCAGACCTCGGCACACTCGCGTCTTTCATCTTCCGGGATGTGGAAAGGACACTCACTCTGCAACCGAATGACGACCACGCCGTGAAGGCAATGTACTACCAGAACAACGCATCACTGGGGACTATCACAGTGAGGTGCAGGGGTGTCACTTCCATGGGGTGGTGGTACAGCCTCTCCGCACGCCCCTTCATCCGGGAGAAGGCGGAGCGTGACAACAAGAGGCTGCAGCTCGCCTACGTCGACATCTGCATCCACAAGGGGCGGGAGCTCAAGCTGGCCGAGGTGAAGGGTATCAAACCCATCCTCCAGATGCAGGCCTCCGGGCTCGCCTGCAAGAACCCGAATGACGCAAGCCGCAGCTCGGGCAGCGGGACATACCCTCTTGAGTATTGCACCAGCAAGCGTGGCCCGCGGGGGTCACTCTTCGATCCTGAGTGGGGCGAGACGTTCCGGGTTTACCTCAACCAGGAGGAGCTGCAGAAGTATGAAATGCTGAGGAACATGCAAGGCGGTGCCGCATCCTTCAACAGGGCGGCAAGCCTGCAGTCGATGGGGAGCCGGAAGAGCCCCTCTCTCCGCCTGGCCTTCTTCGTGCGTGATAGGAACATCACGGAGAAGACCTGTCTTGGATATGCCTCGCAGTCCTTCGGGCTCGCCGCGCTACAGAAGGGGGTTGGGCAGGAGATCTTCCTGTCTGCGAACCTGGGGGCCCGCCCGGAGAACAACAGCGACCTCGCCCAGTTCCACAAACATAAGGGGAAGATCGGGCGCATCTGCTTCAGCTTCCGCACCACGGCGAAGTGGGTCGACAACCCGCCGGAGGAGGAGAGCGAGGAGGAGGAGGAGGTCATCTCCGAGCAGGTCGACACCCCGCAGCAGATGCCGGAGGCGCAGCCTGACGCCGATGCGGCGGCAGCCGCAGCTGTCACGCGGACCGTCATCACGCCGCCGGAGGACTCGCTGCCTGAGGAGATCGACACCGAGGCTGAGGGTGGTGCAGCGCCGGCGGGGGAGGGCACGCCGGAAACCTCCGGGCGGGGCGACACGCTCACCACCTCGCGTGCGGAGGTGGTAGGGGCGATCGATGCTGCCTTCGAGGCGGGGGTGGGCCCCGCGTCCCCCGCAACCCCTGCCTCCGACAACTCCGGCGGGTCTGCGTCCCCAGCAGGGATGCCCGGCACCCCCGCGAGGGACGGGGATGGGGCGAGCAGCAGGGCTTTTGACGACGCATCGCAGCTCGACGACGACTGCACGGATCCCAACGGGAGGACCACTAAATCCAACAGATCCCTCAGGTCGCAGCGGTCCGCGGGGAGGCTGGGGAGGTCTATCGCAAGCGATGATTCCGACGATGGGCCTGGGTACTCCCCTGCGGAAGCACGCCAGGACACGCTGCCCGCATCGGGTGATGTCGTGGCGGCTATCGCGGAGCTGCAGGCGGAGCGTGAGGCAGAGGCAGCCCAGGCGAGCACCGCGCAGCCCGCGTTCAGCGAGGGGCTCAACAGCGACGGCGAGAGGGAGCACCTCAGCATCTCCGCGAGATCCGCCGTCAGCACCGGGAGTGGGGTCCCCAGCAGAGGCGGGTCGCGCTACCGCAGGAGGTGTGGCTCCCGGAGCAGCACCCGGACCCCCCCTCCGGGAACCACGCCGCTTGCGGCGTTTGCCCTGCAGCCCGATGCGGTGGGGTCCTCCCCGCCGAGCGTGGTGTCCGTCGGGTCGTCGACCCCCGGGAGGCGCCGGGCCCCCTCTGGTCAGCGCAGGACGCCTCCCGATGCCCCCCCGCACAACACGCCTGCGAACGATCTGCTGCAGGAGAGGCTTTTCAACGACTTCATCAGCAGCGGGTCGTCGAGGCCCCCGGGGGTGGTAGCGGGGGGCGGCAGCGTTGTGAGGGAGGGGTCTGCGGACGACTCGCCGGGGGGGAGCCCGCGGCGGAGGATGCCTCCGCAGCAGCGGCACCGGCTGCGGCAGGCCGGGGGGCTGGTGGGGGCGGCGGCGGCGTCAGCGGTGGTGTCGCGGCCCTCGGAGGGGAGCAGGGTGCAGAGCGATTCGGGGGCGCTGCCGTCGCGCCCGCCGCCCAGCGGAGGGGGCAGCAGCAGCTTCACGGAGAATGGGATGCGGTTTGAGGCGCAGAATAACGCGGGGGCGGCAGGGGGGTGGTCTGCCGGGCCGCAGAGCTCCACTGGGGGGTCCGGTGGGACGCCGAACAACACAACAGTGGGGCCCCCCGGTGGGGGTAGGGCCGGCCAGCAGCAGGAGCAGCAGCAGCAGCAGCAGCAGCAGGCGCTGCGGCGCGACCCCCAGGGTGACAAGGATGAGGCCCGCCGTGTCCGCCGTGAGAAAAGGAGGAAGGAGATGGACCGGGAGCTGGTCAACGAGGTGGAAGGCCTAGCCAAGGCCCTGAAGCAGCAGAGGGATACACAGGCATCGATGCTGGTGTATGTGCAGGCGGTGGCAGGACATCACGAGAAGAGGGGAGGTGGTGGAGGAGGAGGTGGCGGTGGTGGCGGTGCGGCGGCTGTGGCGCAGCAGGGGACCCGGATCCACACCGATCCCATGACAGGGCTGCAGTATGTTCACGATCCGGTGGCGGCGCGGTCGGAGTGGGTGAAGACGCCTCCGCCGGTGTCGTCGAGGGGGATGCACCACAGCAGAGCCCAGGCCATGTATACCCCGCAGCACAGGCGGAACTCTTCGCAAGGCAGCAGCTTCAGCAGCGTATCCAGGCATGGGTTGCCCACCGCAGTGTCCCCCCTGGCTGACATCATCTGATGAGGCGAGGTTCCCCCCTTTTTTTTTTGTGAATATCTTTTTTTTTTGACAGTTGGGAGGGTCGAGAGGGGAGTGGGGCTACCAAAAACCCTTTTCTTTTTGACTTGAGTCCTTGCGCGCTCCGCTCACATCGCTCCACCACACGGGGATGTGGGTTTGGGTGGGCGGGTGGCGGGTCTAGTGTTTCCAACATTACAGCCTCACTGGGGGGCTTCGCTCTGTGCCACACTGTGTGTCGAACTGTGTCACTTTACAGCCAAGCGTTGAGGCGGTTCGCTTTTTCTCACTGTTCTGCACTGAGCGAAAGCCCCCCGCCGCATAAAGAAAGGATGGTGCCAAGGTTTTGCCGTGTTGTGCGTGTGTGGGGTGGAGGGAAGATTAGCTACGCGCCGGTGCACGAAGAGGCGCGAAAAATAATGAATTTGGCGCAATTTTCTCCTACCTTTTAGTGAGAAAATTACCAACGCCGGACAATATTTGCCATGCCGAAAAGCCTACCCTGTTCGTCTCAAAAAGAACAAATTCGCATCCTCCCACCCCTCCCCTGCATCGTTGTATAGCTGTATGTATTTTTTGTGATGCGATGCAACGCGGGGATCTCGAGCGAGTTGCACTCTGTACTTCTGCACTGCTCCAAAATACCCACCTGCACGACGCGCTCTGTCGGTCTCCCGCATGCGTGGTTTCGACGCGTTTCGACCAAACCGGTTATCCTCCTCCGACCCATGCCGATTCCGATTGCTCGGGGTTGACAACTGACCGGTGCGTCGTGTGTGTAGGGAGGGGGTAGGAGGGTGGGGCGGGCAGGAGGATGTTTGGAAGTGGCAATGTTGCCAACTCTGTTATTTGTATCTGCCTCTCTTCCGGAGAGAGAGGGCGGGGGGTGGGTGGGGTGGGTGGTGAAGTAGAAGAATGGAGTAGCAAGGTAATTTCTCCCCCCCCCCCCCCCCCCCCGGACCCGGACCCGGTCCCGGACCCCTTTCCCCCCCCCCCCGCCCTTCACCGAAAATCCGAAGATTTTTCATCCCTTCCGCCGCTCTGCGGCGTGGCCCATACTTCCGTTTCTCCGCCTTGCGTATGCTCTTGCGATATTTTGGGTTTCGCAGAAGAAATACCCACCGCACAGCACGCAGAATGCGGTTTTGTGTTTTGACGAAGTGTACGGACGTTCTGTTCGTGCATGTGTGCAGGATATGCTGAACGATGCCATGAATTTAGTGCGACAAACTAGCTGCTAATCTGGCCGTTCACACTCCAAAATCCGCAAACCCCGTTTTTTTTTGTCATCGAGAGGGATTCGCTCTAAAGCGCAGATAAACGTGATCCTGTGAACAATTTTTCAGGGTGTCAAACCATGGTTCAACGGAATGCTGACAGGGTTTGCCAGATTCCGCCAGATCCTGGGGGATTTCGTATTTTCCAGAATCCGGAAAAGTCTGGCCAAAAAAAAAGAGAATTTTTTTGCTATAACCTGCTCAGGTCACGGTAAAAAAGACTGTTGGCAGCGCACGTATGGACACCCATACACGTACAGGTGCGCACAAACAAAAAGATCCGCTTGTGCAACACATTTTCCCCCTCACACACACACACCCGCACTCACACCATGGCTGCCCCAAGGACTGCCGAGCGCTTCAGAGTGCGCGACATCGATGTAGACAACCTGATGCCTCTCCAATTGGTGAACGGGTACGAGCCGGTGGCACCTAAGGAAGGGTGCGCGTTCCCCGAATGCACCACCGCCCATGATGGGCCGGTTGCAGGGAACTGTGCGGTGTGTGGCCTCGGGGAGTACACCAGCTGTATGGAACAGCTCCTCCCGGAAGGAACGCTGTGGGCGTTCCAGGTGGCCAGGGAGGACGGGAGGCGTGTGTGCCCCGTCTGCTCTTGAATCCATGAGGGGTCCAAGAGCGAGCCCCGCCCGGAGGCGGGGCTCCTCCCACCAGTGACTGTGCACCCTGATGGTGCCGGCCACAATACTGAGGGATGGGGAAACCTGGAGTTCCTGGATGACATGGACTCGCAGAGGCTGAAGGAAGTGATCCTCCTCATGGTGAGGAAGGTGACCAACCTGGAGGCTGAGCTGCGCCGGGACAGGGCTAGCCGTGATGTGGGTGCCATTGACATCCAGCGGGTTGTCACGTGGACGTCTGCGGTGCAGAGCGAGGCCGGCCGGATGATGCTGCGCTCCAAGTGTGCGGTGTCGTTCAACGAGTCGGGCCTGCAGAATGGCGACCCCAACGCTTTCCATGTGCGGGAAGGCCTTACGGCATTCGACAACCTGGATTTGGGATTCAGGATGTGCCGGGACGGGGCGGCCCCAGACAGCACGGCCATGGAGCTGTTGCATAAAAATGTAGTGACCCTCCAAGCCATCAAACTGGGTTCGCTCGGTTTGGGGGCGAGGAGACACTACGAGGACAAGGCCAAGCGCATGGCTTGGACCAAGTTCTCTGCGGAATGGCAGGTTCGAATTGAAGGAGACGCACGGGCAGTCGCAGCGAGCGACCTGAAGGCAAAGGAGGGAAAGGAGGCGAAGCCTGCACCCCCGCCGCCCCACCATCAACACCGCAGCAACCCCTACCCGCAGAGGCGCCCCATCCAGCTGTTCAACAACAGGGGCCCTCGGCAGGCGGGAAAGTGACAGCCGCCTGTGCCTCCCTCCTTGTCCCTCCCTCCCCTCCCCTCAACCCCTCCCCCCACCCCCCCAACTTCATCCCCCCGCCCCGTGCATGACTCCAACCCTGGCAAACCCTCCCCCCCCTCCCCCTGTGTACGAGCAGTGGCGGCCGGTCTTCGACCGTATCAAGTCGCGAAAGAAAGAAGGGATCGAACCGGACGCGATCGAGGATCTGAAGGACCTGACGTTGAAGAGGATACGCAGCGCATACGCCTCCCCTCAGCCTTTCCTCTCGGTGCTGAAGAGGGCGGATGCCTTTCGGAGCACCCTTCAGGCCCACGATCCCACCATTGGCAACGACATGGCGTATCTGATGTGGGTGGAATGGAAGATGCAACAGGGCCACTTCCAGGCCTCGTCAGCAAATCAAGCAATTACGTTCTACAGAATGGCACGGGTGGGTCAGGTGTCGGCGTACACGAAGGGCCTGAGCCCCCTGTTCAAAGAGTTCGACCGGCTGGAGGCCAAGCGGGCAGCGACACCCCCGGTGGCTACCATCCTCAGTGCAGCGAGGTCGGGCCAGACAGTCGATCATCACGCCCTGTTGCTTCAGGTCAGTATCGGTGCACGGTTTGTGGACCTGGTCCGGCTTCGGGCGAAGCATGTGCGGGTGCAGGGGGAGAGGATCGTGATCACCTTGGCGGGCGGCAAGACAGATCGCAAGTCCCTCGGACAAACACTGAGCTTTCCCCGATCGGCGGAGGTGGCGAGCAGTCTCCTCAACAGGGTGGGAAGCACAACCCCCGAGGGCTACGTGTTCCCCGAGTTGGAGTACCGGACATACCTCAGCTTTACGAAGACCCACCTCGGGGTGACGCCCCACCTTGTGCGACACGCCACCCTCTCCCACACGGCAGAGATAGCAGGAGAGCAGGCAGCCCAGGCCCTGGGCCGCCATCGCAACGTGGAGACAACCCGGCAGTACACGGATCGAACCACGTGGGGCTCAACGGTGGTGTCAGCGGGGGCGACGGAGTGGCTGTCACGCTGACCCGGCTGCTCCGGGGGTACGACTATGCGGCGGCCTGGTTTGATTCGACTAGCGGCACGCGCGCTCCAAAAGCCTGTTATGATGGCCAGATCAGCCCTGCGCCCTCGGATCCCATCGATACCTCGACCCTCCTCGCTGATTTCCCCGACCTAGCCCGACACTTCCGATGTATCTCCCCAGACTTTCTGAAGCAGCATGCAACGGAACAGAGTGGTAGGATGCGGGGCCCCACGAACGCACTCCTCACGCCTCTGGTGCCGGACCTTCTGAACGGGCACATCGCCGAACCAGCGCCTCGACAGGATTCTAAAGCCTCACCGAGGCCCCTCTACTCGGGGGCATTCACCGTCGCAAAGAAGCGGGCGGGTTTCCTGCGCTTTATCCTGAGTTGCAAGCAGCTGAACCTGTGTCTGGCGTCTGTGTCCCTGCCTCCGTGCCACCTCCCGTCCTACGCCGAGATCATCGACACCATGATGCGCAACACCCTTTTCTGCGACTTTGACTTTGCCAATTTTTTTTCCAGCTGGAGCTCCCTGCTGAGTCACGACGGTTCTTCTCCTTCAGGGCGGGAAACAAGGTTTTGCGCATGCGTCGCCTGGCCATGGGCTACACGGGCAGTCCCCAACTAGCACAGGCAACATCGGTAACACTGGCGGGGGCTGCAGCGAGTGGGGTGGACCACATCACATGGGTAGACAACGTGCTGTTCGCCTCCACATCTGCGGCGCTGTTACAACGAGCTGCGGAGTCGTTCCGGGCCCTGTGCGGGCGGTATCGGGTGATCATCGGCGACACTACCCCAATACGCAGTCGGGGGGAATTCCTCGGCATGGAGCTTGACCTGCGGGACAAATGCTGGAGACTGGCCCCTGCGTGGGTCGAGAAGGTGCGTGATGCTGCCCGCGAACTGGATATGGAGGGTCACCTCCCAATGCGGCTGTGGTGGCGGCTGTGCGGCTGCCTGGTCTGGAGGGCACATGTACTCAAACTCCGGCTGGCGCACCTCACAACCATCCTTCGTTGGATGTCTGACACGGCGAGAGCCGGGCGAGCAGAGGCGGGCGAGATGACCGGCGGTTTCTGGGATGCTCCGGCGCTCCTCCCCATCGAATGCAGGCAAGTCATGAGGACCGAGCTGGCAACGCTTGAGCTGAACGAGTGGCAGATGTGGCAACCCCCTCTGACCAGGCAGGTCGCGGTTTTTTCGGATGCCAGCAGCTCCGGGTGGGGCTGTGTGGTCGACAATCATGGTTTCTACGGGCCGTTCCCGCCTGATGTGGCCGGCCTCCCCATATATCACAAGGAGCTGCACGCTGCAGCACGCTTGGCCGGCTTCTGTGTCAGATGGCTGGAGACGCCATGCCACATTGTGCTTTTCATCGACAACACCGCTGTCGTTCAGGGAGTGAACGCGGGCTACTCCTTAGATGGTTGGGCAGGGAAAGTGATCGGGCAGATCGTCTCCACATTGAGCAATGCGGGATGCTCCTTCGCCGCGAGATATGTACATACGTCGTTGAACCCTGCGGATCGGTTCTCCCGGTTCCCCCGGGGGGAGATGGGATGCCGCGTGCCCCTGAGAAGCACGGTGCCTACGGACCCAAGCGAAGTGCAGACGCTGCCACCGACCGGGGGTGCCCCGACTGCCTGCGGGGACCAGAGGAAACGCAAGTCCGGAACGATGCCCCCTGATGGGGCTCTTCCACTGGAGAAGCGGCGTGCTATCGGGTCGGGGTGAGTCTCCCTGAGGGGTTCTCCCGCTTAGCGTGTTGGGTCGTCGGTGCACGGGTGCAGCCCCATGAGGGGGTCTCCCGCCAAGCGGTTGAGATGCTGTTGGTCCCTGAGTGATGCCTCCTGAAGGGCTCCTCCAAACGCTGCAAGGATGCCGGCTCCTTGAGAAGACAGCCACGTCACACCACAGGGTGTGCCGGTCGATGCGATGCGATGCCCCTGATGGGCCTGGCACCACAGTGGAGTCTCCGGGGGGCTTGCCCTGGTACTCCGGGCAACGCAACACGGTGAAGGTGTCGAAATTCGCGGCCCTTTGTTTTCCTGCTGCGTTTATAAAAGCTGATGTTCGGCTGAGGACTCTCTCCTCCGCCCCTCGGAGACCCCGATTTGGAACCTCGTGCCAGGCGTTACAGCCCCAGCGCACCCTCCCATGGAAGGGAGCCGGTGCAACAGAGTATTCCCCCGTCCCCCCTCCCAGATTCCCCTGACAGGACCGGTCATAATGCTGCTGATCAGCCTACCGGGAGAGTAATAACAGAGTGACGAGATACGAAGCCGCAGTGAGTAAGGCTGAGAAACGGGCCAGAGCAAACGGCAAGGGAGGCGGGGGGGGGGGGGGTCAATAGTGGGCCGCTTGTGCACACGAAGCAGACACCAGGTCTTTTTCTGCCGGGATTTCTGTTGAACCATGGCCAAGCTGACACAGTTTAGGCGCAGAGCGACCCTCACACCCACACACACCAAGTCATATTCTTGTCATAGTTTCGTCTTGCCAGCAAGTATGCCTGGGACTTTGGCCTTTTTGGGCCCAAAAAGAGGTCGGGATTCCACTTTTTCTCCAAGGGTTTTTCGGGGGGGAAATGGCGCGCAATCCCCCTCGCGGGCAAGAAAATCCCCCTTTTTTTTTAGGAGAGGGGGCCCGGTGCCTGCGCGCGTCCTGTCGTACTGTGGCTGCTTGGTGGGGCTAGCGCAGCAGGTTCTACTTTTGCTTCTACGGGCTCTTAGCACTGTAACATGAACTACACAAACAACAAAGCTCTAGGGCAAACAAACCGCGCACTGGCCGGGGTTGAGCTGCGTGGGGCTCCGTGCTGGCGGCATGAACAAGGGGCTGTAGGCAAATCTACCATTCACAAGGGGCAGCCCGCTGGTGAGGGGAAAAGGGGGCGAGGTAAAGGGGGGGGGGGCAGGGGGGGAGAGGCGAAAGCGAAAGAAAATCCCCCCATCCCCACCACACAACCAGTGTGAGTGTGGTGTGTGGGTATTGGACGCCCTGTGTGATGAGAGATAGTGGCAACACAACAGCAACATGCCAGGCAAGGGGTGCCAAAAATGGGTTTTCGGGGCGTTATTGTAACGACCCCTTCCTATGCCCAGTGGCACAAGCTCAAGGATTTGGTTGCTCGACATACGGGGTCTGGGGGGCGGAGCCCCCCAGCCGCCGGAGGCCACGGTAGTGAGTATCTGTTCCTTGCGCCGTAGTGGGAGCGCGTGGGAGTTGCGGGCGTACAGATTGTTGGCTGCGTCCTCCTGAGGCTACTGAGAGTGGTCTGGGTCCCATTCGCTGATGTGAACCCAAAGGACTTGGCTACAAGACAGGCACACGCTCCAGCCTAGTGGTACAGGGGGGTCTGGGGGGCGGAGCCCCCAGCCGCCGGAGGCCACGGTAGTGAACGCCTGGCTCTTGACTGGGGAACAACGCCGGGTTTTGGCTGGAACAACCGAAAAAGGGGTGGGTGTCCGGAGGATTCATCCTCATTCCCCACTAGAATACCACCTGCCCCGAAAAACCTCACCCAGAAAACCTGTGGGGAAAAAATCCCACCTAAAAACCCCAAAGAGAAAAAACAATTCCCTCCCTATAAAAACCCAAAGAGAAAAAAAGTGCAATCCTGAATCGGGACTTGGACTCCACATTTAGCTTCATACTTGCTTGCCAGTAATACTTTTTTTCTCCCCCCAACAGGCTTTGCTTGTTACTGAGTGAATGTGAAGAAAGTCAGGTGCGAATTGTGCAGAGCCCGCTATCACAGGGCCACAGCAAAAAACCCCACAGCGGCCTCCAGGTCCTGGGTAAGACGTTAAACTGCCTGGGGGGGCCGTCCCCGGACCATGACGGGTGCCTGCACCAGGAGTCTAGCACGGCCGTGGTCCAGGGCATGACCGAAAACTGCTTGGGTACCGAGGCTCCCCAGACCAGGAAGGGTGGAGACACCTGGAGTCTAAATAGTCACACCACGTCAGGCCAGACCTTCGCATTGCACTCCGCGAAGACTGCCACACAGCCGCGGGGCAGGTGTGCAGCCTGTGGAAAACCTCGTACAGAAAAGGGTCGGCGACCGCCCGCCCCCAGTCTGAGAGGCATCAGCCGAATCTCGGTGGAGGCGGGCACAAAACAAAAGGGAGAGTCGTCACTGTGCATATCAGCACGGTCCCGCCCTCTGTGCCAGACCAACACACCACCAAAGGAAAAGAGGAAGAGGCGACGTAAGGCAATGCCTCCGTGCGGCCAGGAGAACACGAAATAGCGACCCCCTCAACGGGGAATGCTACGAGCACGGCCAAAAATCGTTCAAAATCGTTCAAAAAACACTGCCCCGTGCGCCAAAAAAAAACAAATCCCGGACTTCCTTTTCCATACTTGCAGTTCAGTGAGTGCATAGGGTCCCCCCGCCTGAAAGAAACAGAAAGAACTCCGCACTATGGTTTCCCGGCGCTCTCTGACTTTTATTATTTTTTAGCCAAGAGCGTGTCTGAGTGTCAGAAAAGAAGGCCATATTTTGTACACGTCAATAAAAAGTTGATTTCGAGGCACCGCAACGAGTGCCGGCTGTTGGCGAATCAACCAAAAATAAGAACAAAACCTGCTCTCTCTCTCTAGCCCAAGACAAAGCAGGGCACATTATGGATATGCGAACAAAAGAAAACGTTGCTGTATCCGCCACAGTGGTGGTCGTTGTACGTCTTATACTGTTCATCTTCACTGGGTTGCGGCACCGGCATGCGGATCACTGTGCTGTTAATGTGTTGAGTGCATGCAGCCTTTCTGGTGTTGTGTGGATCAACACCTGTGCTTCCGAAGGGAGTCACACCGCCTTTGAAATCACGAGAGGAGGCATTAAACACCGCTACCGTGTTGCCCGGAAGAACTCGAAAAAAAACCGGCGCCACCCCCCCTCCTCACAGGGGTCGTCTGTGAGGGGGGCATGGCCATAAAATATCTGTTCACAAATCATTCAGAACATTCGGCAGCCCAGGCACACACAGTACGCTGAGGGGCTGCAGATGGAACACACAGCTAATGCAGGGTGTATCGAGCATACCCAAACGAAAGAGGTCGCCGTTTTTTTATTTTTGCTTCACCCTGTGCGCTCAACAAAAAGTAGTCCGGAACTGTTCTCCCACAGTTGCTGGACAGGGTGTCTATAATAAAGCGAAAGGAGTACGATTTCACCCTCGGAAACAAGTCAAAATATGCCGATTTTGAATTTGGTGCTGGGCTGCATTGCGTTTGCTCCCCGTCTGCCAGACCCAACGATCACCCACACCACCCGCCCCGCAAAAAAATCCTGGTTCTTCTTCGGTTGATTTTCGGCAGCTTTCTCCGATGACTATTTTTTTTTCTTACTAGTTACGAGCGACGAAGCGTAGCGAAGTCGCGAAGTAACGAAGGAAATCGTACGACTGAAGCTTTGGATTAGCACCTCATGCCACTTCACAGGGCCTCAACACAGCCTTGAGACAGCAAGTGTGCGCTCAACAAAAAGTAGTCCGGAACTGTTCTCCCACAGTTGCTGGACAGGGTGTCTATAATAAAGCGAAAGGAGTACGATTTTTCTTCTCATCGCTCTTTCCAGGCAGCCGCATCTCCTTCCCTTCTCTCTCTCAAGTGTGGCAGGCCAGACCTTCTTCCTCGTGTTAAATACAGACAACTTGTGGGGTTCGTGCAGGCCTATTCACAGGGAAATACGTAAGGTGAAAACGGGGGGGAAAATGGTGTTTGTTTTCCCGCTGAAATTGCCGAGGTGGTTGGTGGTGGTGGCGGCGGGGGGCCTTCGCTCTGTGTCACGATGTGGCAAATCCTGTGCCACTTTGCAAAACCAGTTGTTTTTATTCTTTGCGAGTGGCAGGCACACACCCCACACACGGCACACAGCTCACACTCTCTCCCTGCCCTGCTAATGCAGTCATCAGGTGTGATGTTTATGGCACGAATTGCCTAGCTCTCGCAGCGCTCGCGGTTGTTGTATGTTGCCAGCACCGGAGGGGGGAGGAGGTGAGAAGGGGAGGCCAGGTCTCAGCATCCTGTGATGCGGGGGGGGGGGGGGGATGGGGGCGGCAAAAAAAGTGAGACAGATCGAGCAAATGTGCGGCCAACCCCCTAACTCTCTCAGCAGTGCTCTCTCGTTTGCCGGATTCTCTCGCATGTCGAATCAGAATTTTTTTAAAAAAAGGTTTCAAGAAAAAGTCCCACCCCCCCCCCCCCCCCGCGCTACCGCCGTTTGTGTGTTAGATCGGGTCTGTGCAGCAGCCGTCCCTCTCACAGTGTGTCTCTTGGGGTTGTCAACACCAAAGCTGTTTATTTTAAAAAAAATCAATACAGTCGTCCGCGATATCGCTGCTGCAGCCTTCCGTTTCCTCCAGGGCACCCCCTGGTGGGTCTGCTGGTTTTGGCTCAGGCTGTGGCGCGCAAACAACGGCACTTTCTACTTCTTTTTTGCTTCAGGCCGCCCTCCTCCCGCCCTCAGATTCGCTCCCATCCGTCGAACCCGGTGGATTGTCCGGAGCGTGAGGTCAGGGTGGCGGTGGCAGTGTGGTGTGTGTGGAGTGGGTGTGGGCCTTTTCTTTCTTATCAAGGACCTTCCCCCCACCCACCCACCCACCCCAACACATACCAGCCCCGACCAGTTCTGCTCTTTCCCTCCTGTTGTTTTGACCCTCGACAGTACCAACGCCAACTCTCCCCCCCTCCCCCCTTTCCCCCAGTTCTGCATGCTGATCTTGCCAAGATGTCCCGTGGGGGATATGGACTCTCCCAGAGCAGTATTCCCCCGGGATCACTCACGCCATGTCTCCGGAGAGACTGACGGTCTGGAAAGGAAGGAGTTTCCGTGAAGCCTGGGAGTCTCGGGGGTCTCAGCGGGATTGCTTATCACGTTGTGGGTGTGGTCGAGGGCACACCTTGGCGATGCCATTCCGCTTCCCCAAAAAAGAACACTGCAACAAGGGCCCCCGAGAGTTGCTGGAATTCCAAAAAGTTAACACAGCCCCCTCCTCGCCTCAGCCTCAGAACTGCAACAAAAAGTATGCCGACTGAATTTCTGCTGTTGGTATCGGATAGGGGTTGTCTCGAACAGTGCCACGTGGCAACACGTGGTCTGGGCTCTGGTCAGGAGGTGTGGGCACACCACGTTGCCAAGAACGCTACAACAAAATCGGCGGCGGGTGCGAGGCTGCCACACAGTGCCACTTTTCTGCTTTCCAGCCACTCTGGCGTGCAGTGCCTGATCAACGGGGTGTGTTCAGCACGGCTGCCAACCGTTTGGGGCAGGGTGTTGGACAGTTTTGTTTTTTGCCAGCCCGAAGACTCACGAAAAGGGCCAGAGACATGGGGACAAGGGCCCCTGTCTGCACCCGCGTGCGCCCACCCGAAGTGCCGTTCTTTCGCATCAGCTATCCCTCTTGGCAGTTGTGTGGGCTTCAGGCTGTGGAGACCGCATCAAGAGCGGCAAGCTCGGTGCACTTCACACTACGTCATGACTGGACATTGCCGTGGCCATGTCATCTCGAAGGTATCGCCTTTCTGGCGGTGGTGTCTTTAAGCACTGCCCCTTCTAGAAGTCAAATCGTTCAAAAAAAGGGGGCATAAAAGGGCGTGCCTTCCGCTCTGTGTTGCCAAACTGTGTCACCTCACAGCCAGTGTTGTGAGTCCCGCTCGCAGCTTCACCCTTTCTTTTTCTCACTTTTCTGCACTTCGGAGCGAAAGCCCCCTCCAGAGGAAAAATAGTTCGACTGTCCTTTCCCCCCCCCCCCCTAGGGGGGGTCAAATGCCACCCTTTTACGTGGACAAACACGATTTTTCAAAAAACCGGCGCAGAGGCCCCAAAGCCCCCGTAAACCCTCCAAACCCCCCCAGATCGGTCCGGAAACCCATCGAACCCCACTTTTCCACCATTCCGGGCACCTCAGGTGCCCGAATTGGGGTACCTAAATTTTGTGCCACCGTTTGGTACCGTACAGTGCCACTGTGTGGGAGGTTGGAAAAGAAAATGCCCCAACACACCACATCTGAGGGTTGCAATGCATGTTGCTTGCCAACCACGTCATCCGGTGGGTGTCAGGCGCTATGTAGGTGGCATTAGCCAGGTCTTCGATGTGTTCTGGCTTGTATATATACCTCCCTGCCACCATGCACCGGGAGGCTGCCTGTAGGTACGGACCAGTCCAGATGGTCGTGTGATTCCTGTGCAGCAGTGCTCCACAACCGGGATGTGTTGACAACGACTGTTGCAACACGAGCTGTACATTCCGGGAACACATGAAGTGCGCTGTCGTGGTACCCATTGTGCCAGAATTGGTAGTTGCTGCGGTCTACTTTGCCTGGCCCAAGAGCACTGGTACTGAACGGTGCAATATGCGTGGCGAGGTGAATACAACGGAAGCGCGCAAAGTCAATACAGCTCTCGGATGGCGGGTGGTGGTGCCACTAGTGTGTGACGTTCACTCGAGGATACAACGCATCACAATGAATCAGCAACCGTGGACCGAGTACAATACGCTCTCTGTGGCTGGTGTGGGGGACAAAGGCAGTGCCTGTGCCGCAGGCAGGGAGGTATATATACAAGCCAGAACACATCGAAGACCTGGCTAATGCCACCTACATAGCGCCTGACACCCACCGGATGACGTGGTTGGCAAGCAACATGCATTGCAACCCTCAGATGTGGTGTGTTGGGGCATTTTCTTTTCCAACCTCCCACACAGTGGCACTGTACGGTACCAAACGGTGGCACAAAATTAAGGTACCCCAATTCGGGCACCTGAGGTGCCCGGAATGGTGGAAAAGTGGGGTTCGATGGGTTTCCGGACCGATCTGGGGGGGTTTGGAGGGTTTACGGGGGCTTTGGGGCCTCTGCGCCGGTTTTTTGAAAAATCGTGTTTGTCACCCCCATTTGACCCCCCCTACCCCCCCCCCCCTCGTATTGCGTTGTGTATATTGTAATATGAGTGAAGGGAGATCACCCGTGTGATTCCTTCTACTTCTACTTCACTGCCCCCCCCGTAGTACGTTGTGTCGGTTGGTGCGGTGAGTGACGACGGGGGAGAAAAAAATGCACAAAATCACCGGTGCTCCCTGAAAGGCCCTGTCCGAACGATGCAAAGAGAAAAATGCATCGATCGGCACTTCTTCAGGGGCGGCATCGCAAATGCAGCCTTTCTTCATTGCCGAACCCACCTGATTTGACCCGGCTTGACGGAGTAGCGGTGGCACCCTCCCCTCCCCTCCGTCCAGATGCTCTGCACAGTGAAGGAGGTCGATTCTGTACCTTACTGTTCTCTTCATTGCTGCCACCACTCCTGCCCCTGGGTTGCCTCTCAGGATGGAGGGGGTGTTTCGAAATTTCCCGAAAAGTTTCCTCAAAAGTGTCCTTCGAAAAGGTGCCATTTCGTTTCTCATCTCATGCCGCATAACGCGATCATCTGGTTTCCACAACAGGATCCACATGGGATTGGTCGTCAGAACCCCGGGATCCCCCCCCCCCCCCCCCACACCCCCTTCCCTGTGCCTTTTTTTTGCCAAACTCAGTGTTTTTTCCAGGATTCCGGAAATCGGGATTCGGGGGGGTACATTTTTTAAGGTGTATGGTGTGTCCGGAAAAGGAAAACCGCCGGGGAGGGGGTGGGGGAAGGTGGGAAGGGCGGCATGCCGAACTACAGCAAGGATGGCCAACAATGCGATCACTGCAAACAAGGCATGGGACACAAGAGGGAAAAAAAAAAAAGGACTCCGTTGCATCAGCTACCAGGCAGAGCTGGTGGCCATCAGAGAATCCCTCGCCCACCTATGCACCGTGGTAACCCAAGGCGAAACGGTCGCCATCCTCACCGACTCGCAGAGCGCACTGAATGCACTGCTGAGCGGCCCCCAGCGAGCGAGGGGGTCCACCGAATGGGACATCTGGCAGAGGCTGCGCAAGCTCGCCCAAACATACGATGTCACCACCCACCTCCGCTACATCCCGTCGCATGTTGGGGTGGTAGGGAACGAACTTGCTGACAAGCAGGCGCAGATCGGTGCGTTCAAGCCCCAGATGGAGCCGATCAGCCTCGCGTCGGCCCGTGTCACCCTCCGCCGACACATATACAGCGGGACCACGTTGCCCCGCACAGAGAGCGTGTACGCGTATCGGTCAGGAATCGGGGAGACGCGACTGCAGCGCCCTGACCTCCGCATGGAGGGCCTTACCCGCTTAGGGGAAACCACCATCCGCCGCCTCCGGGCCGACCACCACCGCCTGGTGTACGACCACGACGTCCCGGGCAGCGCACAACCACCGTGCAAACCCTGCCTGAAGCTTGCGCCGGACAGCCCCCCGCCTGGGGTCTCGCTGAAGCACCTATTCTTCGGCTGTCCCGCGACAGCGTCAGCCCGACACCACCTCACAGCCACAAACGTGCACAACCTGCTGCTGCACAACTGCAAGGGGGCCCTACGCTACCTGGCTGAGGCAGGGGTGACGGAGCACAGCGAGAAGGACTACCTGATCTCGTGAAACCTGCAAAAATCAACAGCGGTCAAGGGCTTCGGCCTGACACCCCAGCACCCCCACCCCCAGACCCACGTCACTTTCCACGGGCCGCCAGGCGCGTCAGCGTCGGCGACCGCCCGCCCCCAGTCTGAGAGGCAGCAGCCACGACTCGGCAGGAGGCGGGCACAACAAAAAAAGGGAGAGTCGTCACTGTGCATATCAGCACGGTCCCGCCCTCTGAGCCAGACTAACCCGCCCATAAAGGAAAAGAGGAAGAGGCGACGTAAGGCAATGCCTCCGTGCGGCAAGGAGAACACGAAACAGCGTCCCCCCTCACCGGGGGACGCGACGAGCACGGCCAAAAATCGTTCAAAATCGTTCAAAGGGCTTCATTTGCAGTATTCTGGCAGTAATCTGACGTTGTGCGGCTTTCTGTGCCAGCTCTGTGACAGTTATCCCGTCACCGACACCGAAAACCGCAATGAGATCTTCCCGTGGGCTTTGTATGTTGATACAACGGTCAGATTTGGGACCGTCTCAACGAACTGATGGCACGATACCGGTCGAGGTCAGTTGGAGGGGTTGGTCGTCACAGGTGAACGTTGCTGGCTTGGCTGTGTCTTACTGGGCACGAAGGGGTCAGCAATTGCCGAAGAAAAGTGGCTGGCGCTAGCCCCACACCCCTCCCGCCGTCCTCCCTGCGGTCCTTGAAGTCATTGCACTTCGGGTAGCTGATGTCTGGAGGTGCTTGTGCAACAGTGCCTCTGAGATCCGGCCCGTGCATGCACGCCTGTCCCTGCATTCACTCTCTGCCCACGTGTGTGCGGCATTGTAGTGTAGCTGAGGCTTGCACTGAACAGCTCGGCCATCTGATACAGCCAGGTGGACGGGGTAAAGAAGGGGTTGCCTTCGGTGGCTGGGCATATGTCTACTCGACAGGCACGCAGCACAGGGGGGTCTGGGGGGCGGAGCCCCCCAGCCGCCGGAGGCCACGGTAGTGAACATCTGTTCCTTGCGGGTGGATAGATTCTGTGTGAGATGGCTGCGTCTTCCTGAGGCTACCTGATGTGACTTCACCAGACATACGCCACAGGGGGTCCCCTTCAGACAGGGACCCTCAGGCTGGATGTAGTCGGCCACCCTCCCGACCCACACCCGGGCCCACCACCCACACCTTTTCCGCCAGAAAGTGTCGTTATTTGAAAGAGCTGGGCTCCCCGAAGCCATAGTATATTTTTTCGGCGGCCTACGTGCCAAAAAGTGCCCCTTACTCAGTACAGAACAAGTTTAAAAAAATGTACCCCCCCGGGGGGGTACATTTGGGGTCTGGCCCCGCCGGGGGGGTACTTTGTACCCCCCCGTCCGGCATGGAAAAAAACACTGCAAACTCCAACAACATCTCTTTATATCTTCCTCCGCCGGTTGGTCCGCTTTGGAGGCAAATTTGAACAAACAAAAAGCTAAAAAAAATCCCCGAACTTCACGAAGCTGCCCCAGGAACACAACCTCCCGCTGGTGGTGTGTTCTTAGTGGCTGGCTGGTGCCCCTTTCTGGATAATCGCACCGAATTGTTGTCATGCCGTGGTGTAGATGCTGCTTTGCTGAGCGGTGCCACACACAAAGCCCACACCCACGCGGTGGGGCTATCGCTGGGAGCTATCTGACAAGAGGGTGTATCCCTGCTGCCGGTGCCGAAAAATAGCGCATTTCCTCCTGCTTACATCGCCGAACCTTTGAAAATCCCCTTCGAAAACTCGTCCATAGCGAAGGCCACACCCAAGCACCCCCAGAGACAGAGGTGCAAAAGGTGCAAAAGGTCAGGAGGTGTGTGTTGGCACTCAGGGGATGTCGCCACACTGCATGACATGACGAGTTTCAAGAACGAACATGGGGTCATGATGGGGGGCGGGGGCGGGGGGTTGCGTGGGTGTGAGGAGGGCTGGCCCGTGCCACAGGGGGGGGGGGGGTCCTGAAACAGAGTGGTTTGGTGTGCTCTAAGGTGCTTCAAAAGGAAGATCCAATGTCTGTGTCGTGTCAGTATTTTTTGAGTGGGTCAAAAAAACTTTCGTTGATCCCGCTTCGCGTGCGTGTGACCCGCCTTGAGCGGTTTGAATGTTATTCTTTTTATTCATACATTGGGGGTCTTCGCTCCGGGTCAATTTGGGTCAACTTGGGTCAATTTGGGTCACCCTGGGGCTTTTCACCTTAGGAAAATGGGGGGCTTCGCTCCGGGTCAATCTGGGTCAGCTTGGGTCAGTGACCCGGAGCGAAGCCCCCCCCTTAGGTGACCAAAAATAGGTGAAAATTTTTGCCTATTTTCCCTTGTGTCAAACTTGGAGTCTGACCCAAAAATCGGAATCTGTGACCCATGGTTTATATGGGCAAACCTGAAAATTTCCGACTTTTTCCTCAATTTTTCCCACTTCCTGGCCATACCTTTCCCGACCCAAAATCAAACAAATGCAGCGGAAAATGGCCAAAAATAGGCCAAAAAACCCCAAATTTTTTCCTATGGGAACGAACATGGGGGTCTTCGCTCCGGGTCAATTTGGGTCAACTTGGGTCAATTTGGGTCACCCTGGGGCTTTTCACCTTAGGAAAATGGGGGGCTTCGCTCCGGGTCAATCTGGGTCAGCTTGGGTCAGTGACCCGGAGCGAAGCCCCCCCCTTAGGTGACCAAAAATAGGTGAAAATTTTTGCCTATTTTCCCTTGTGTCAAACTTGGAGTCTGACCCAAAAATCGGAATCTGTGACCCATGGTTTATATGGGCAAACCTGAAAATTTCCGACTTTTTCCTCAATTTTTCCCACTTCCTGGCCATACCTTTCCCGACCCAAAATCAAACAAATGCAGCGGAAAATGGCCAAAAATAGGCCAAAAAACCCCAAATTTTTTCCTATGGGAACGAACATGGGGGTCTTCGCTCCGGGTCAATTTGGGTCAACTTGGGTCAATTTGGGTCACCCTGGGGCTTTTCACCTTAGGAAAATGGGGGGCTTCGCTCCGGGTCAATCTGGGTCAGCTTGGGTCAGTGACCCGGAGCGAAGCCCCCCCCCTTAGGTGACCAAAAATAGGTGAAAATTTTTGCCTATTTTCCCTTGTGTCAAACTTGGAGTCTGACCCAAAAATCGGAATCTGTGACCCATGGTTTATATGGGCAAACCTGAAAATTTCCGACTTTTTCCTCAATTTTTCCCACTTCCTGGCCATACCTTTCCCGACCCAAAATCAAACAAATGCAGCGGAAAATGGCCAAAAATAGGCCAAAAAATCCCAAATTTTTTCCTATGGGAACGAACATGGGGGTCTTCGCTCCGGGTCAATTTGGGTCAACTTGGGTCAATTTGGGTCACCCTGCACGGTGGACTCCAGCGGCCCTAGCGGGAGTCTGGGAGCGGGAGTCTGAGCGGGTGTCAAAGACTCCCGCTAGCGGGAGTCTATACTCCCGCTAGGGGGAGTCTGACTCCCCCTAGCGGGAGTCTTTTCACCTATTTTCATCCATTTTTCCCATGATATAGTTACAGTCTACTGGCGTGGGGGGTAAAATCATGGTGGAAGAGGGATGGGGAGGGGCTTGTTTTGCTTCTGTCAGTTTCCCCGGACTCTGGACTACCTACCTATCCTCCTGGTAGCGGCTGCACCTGCGGAGGTGAGCGGTTAGAATTTGAGGTGTCAAAGTGCGGCCATCGCCTGTCGTAGTTGTGTTACACCTTGGGCAAGACAAGCCATCCTGCAGGCCTCATCTTCTTCGTCAGAACTGTCATCCCCCTCCTGCTGTGCGCGTTGGTCAAGCGTGCTCAAAGTCGCCTCGGATGACACGAATGGTGTGAAAGTCGCCCCCAGCGGGATTGGCATTTTGCACAAGCAGAGCGATAATTTGCGGTGTCCTTCGGGGAACCGGGACAGGAAGTAGGGCGCGCTGATGGGTTCAACGAAGTCCTGTGTGTTGCAGTGCACAAACCCCTTCTGCAGCTGTGTCAACTGTGTGCAAAGAACATACACAGCCAATCTATGAGCGTGTCGGGTGTGCAGACACGGACACAGAATGACTTCTCTATACCCGAGGATCCCGTCCTGCGACAGGTGCGCAACCTTCCAAGGCATGCCCGATGCGCGCCGCTTCTCTTCTGCCATCGCAAGATCTCTCTCGTAAGTTGCGGAGCTGGCGATTGTAACGGCATCTTTCTTGCGATGTCCGTTCTCTGCTTCTTCAAATTCGTCGTTGTTCTGCAGAGGCACTGCATCTTCTGGAGCCCACCAATGATGGAGACTGTGTACGTAGGCATTGCGCGTTGATCCCTTTTCGGCATGCTCCATCAACCAGTGAAATATATGCCCTGAGATCCGAGCACGCAAGAAGGGAATCCGGGCTGACTCATCCTTGCATCCCCAGAAGCGCCAGGGGATGTCTGCATACCGGAAATGCATGAGGTCTGCAAGGGAGACAAAGAGGTAGCGGAACAAGCCCTTGTAGGTGTGTCCTGTGACAGGCAAGCACGACCTTCCGGAACTGAGCACCTGTCCCATTCTGCGACACAGGTGGAAGCGTCCAATGCAACACTCACAGCATAGAGGCCAAGTGTTTCTCGTAGTATTTTGTTGTCTCATCCAGTACCCTGATCAGCCGCATGGCGAGCCCCTTGCAGTCATGGAGTGCTGGGGTGACGTAGCGGGCATTGGGAAGCACACCTGCCAAGAGGGAGGGGTAGCCAGCCTCTTTTATCTCAGAGAGAGTCAGGTGCGGGTATCGATGCACCTGTTGATACCAGCGTTCTTCTGGGATGTCGCACAGTGAGCATCGGTGCCCTCGCCCCCCGCATCGCCTCATTGTTGCCCACTGCTGATCTATACTCCCGCTAGCGGGAGTTGGACTCCCCCTAGTTGAGACTCCCGAAAAGGGTTAAACCCGGTAGTGGTACCCTACCCCCGCTGGAGTCCACCGTGCAAGGCCGGATCAGCCCACGGGTGGGTTTGAGGAAGAAATCTGGGGGGGCAAATTTTGCTGCGACTTCCGGTTTCACCCGGCCGAACTCCAGCATCTATCCAGACCCACGGTGCCAAGCCGTTCGCCCGTGTCGCGATCATTCGCGGCTTCAGGCTGCCCCCGACGACACGTTTGTATCCTGCACCTTGCCATACTTCGCCTCCACCTTGTATATGACGGAGAGCGCCCTCCTTCCGCATCGTTGCGACTTCCCTGACAGCGAACTTATCCATGTCAGGGAAGACATGGCGATGATTGCGTTGGCCACCTGGGTGCTGTGCTTGTGGAGCTCCTTGCTCAACACCGTTGCTAGGAGCCTTCTAATGGATCCCAGTGTCAGCACACTGCCCCCTTTTTTAACAGGGAAGGCCGTGCAAAAATCATGCACAATGTTCGTCGCCTCCGCAGCCTCGGGACTCTCTGCGCTCTTCTTCTTCTTAATCGACTTTGCCGCCGGCTTCGCTGCCGGCTTCGTTGTCGTCTTCCCCATTTTTGTGAATCAGGTCTGCGAGCTGGGATGGGTGGAAACGTCCGTTTCGTTTGGTGTGGCTGTACTTCAGTGACGAGTGCCACATTGCATAGGTATCATGGGAAAAATGAGTGAAAATAGGTGAAAAGACTCCCGCTAGGGGGAGTCAGACTCCCGCTAGCGGGAGTCTATACTCCCGCTAGCGGGAGTTGGACTCCCCCTAGTTGAGACTCCCGAAAAGGGTTACCCTACCCCCGCTGGAGTCCACCGTGTGGGGCTTTTCACCTTAGGAAAATGGGGGGCTTCGCTCCGGGTCAATCTGGGTCAGCTTGGGTCAGTGACCCGGAGCGAAGCCCCCCCCTTAGGTGACCAAAAATAGGTGAAAATTTTTGCCTATTTTCCCTTGTGTCAAACTTGGAGTCTGACCCAAAAATCGGAATCTGTGACCCATGGTTTATATGGGCAAACCTGAAAATTTCCGACTTTTTCCTCAATTTTTCCCACTTCCTGGCCATACCTTTCCCGACCCAAAATCAAACAAATGCAGCGGAAAATGGCCAAAAATAGGCCAAAAAACCCCAAATTTTTTTCCGGGGGGCTTCGCCCCCCGGACCCCCCTTGCGTGGGGGGCGAAGCCCCCCACGCCACACGCACCTCCCGGCCGGTGGCTGGTTCGGTCGTCGTCGGCTGCGCTCAAAGGGCGTGCGGTAGCCGACGCCCTTTTGTGCTCGCCTCCTCCTCCCTCACTTCAGTATGTCGTTTCAGGTGAGTCCGTGTTCCTGCTTTGTTCTTCTGTCGACTGGGACGGGCCAGTCCTCGTGGGTTGCCGGCCGGTGTGTCCTCCCCCGGGACACCCTCCTCCTCCCACCACTTGCATCTGGTTCAGCTTCAGTGAGAGCTGAGCGGGAGCCATACTTGCTCTTTTGGACCAATTGACCGCAGTCCTGCATCATGAAGAGTTAGGTAATGCCCAGTCGCAGCCATCCCCCGACCCAGGTGTTCTGCCGTGGGCCAGGTCACCATCTGCAGGTCACCCCGTCACACACCAGTGGGCAGGCCCTGTCAAAGATATCGATGTGACTGCTCTTGCCGCAGGGCATCGGATGTGGGCCTGCATTGCATCCTGTTGCCGCTCAGTTCTGTTCCCACCGGAGCTTCTTGTTGCGCCGCAGGTCGAACAGCCTTTCGTGTGGTCGGCGCTGATCTTGTATAGAACGTAGGCAGTAGGCTGCTGTGGGTGACCTGCAGGTTACCCGTCCCTTTCGTGCAGGCAGCGCGAGAGGTGCGCTGTTTATGTGTGGGAGCACGGCAGCTGCCCCACACTCCATTCTGCTCTCTTGTCTGCTGTTTATGTTGAACAAGGTCTGGCTGCCAGTGATCTCGCTGGGGGTCGGGCAAACCAAAAAAGAGGTCGGGCACAGGGTGGCCGAGCTCGCGAGAAAAAAAGTGCAGCCCAACCCCGCCCCGACTTCCCGTGGTATGATGCAAACAGGATCGAATGCACGGCCACAGAACATTTTCACCCAATTCGAGAAGCACCGGATGTTGCTGCCTTTGGTCGTCCTGCTGGATCAAAAATCAGGAATCCAGCCCCCCAGCCGCCGGAGGCCACGGTAGTGAACATCCTGAAAGTCTTCGAAGGCTAGTCCCCACACCGGTTGGTGCTGTTGCACATTCCAGGCGGGGATGGTCCTTTGCTTGGGGCATGATGAGGTGCGCTTCGATGAACACCATCAAGCCCCCAGCATGCCGTTGGGTTTTCATACGTTGCGGCGCATGAAAACTCGGCCACAAGGCCGAACCCAAAAGCCCCAAAATCTGACCCGGGAGGTAGGGCCGAGGGTAGGGCCATGCCACCCCTGGCGGCCCACCCTCCCAAACAATTACAGAAAAAGGGAGGTGGGGCCGCGGCCCCCTGCCAGCCCTGGCACGGGATCGCTGCTGGCGGGTAGTTCAGGCTCGTGGCCCTCCTCGTTCCGGATAGCCCCTCGGACATCCAAATGATTCACGTGCAGCAGCCCATGCGCAGAGAACGGTGTGCCGTCTTGTACAGCAACTGTTGGACAACTGTTGAAATCGTTTTTCACCAAAAAAATCACTCTGCGGGCCAAGTCGAAGATTTTTCTGGGGACTTTTGGTGTCCCCAATTTTTCAATTTTCGAAAAATAAGCTCACTTTGCTAAACTGGACCCAACTCCCCACACTCTTTTTTTCCGACTTTTTCACGGGTTTTTTCCGGTTTTTCCGGTTTTTTTTGGTTTTTTTTGGCGGATGGAGCGAAGACCCCCATTGGGCGTTATTCCGTTACCAGTAACGGTAATAACGTTATTTTTGCGTTATTTTTTGACCCCAAAAAAGGCAGCATTTCCCGGTGAATCTGACCCGAAACTCGGGTCCCTACCCCCCCTAAAAGAATTTTCTTGGGTAAAATATCACTCCAGGGGGCCACTCCGTGATGTCAAAAAATTGGAAAACGTTTTCTCCTAAAATAACGCGTTATTTTTCCGTTATTTTCATGAAAACTTGCGTTATTCGGACAATTTTGCGGGCGGATGGTGTAGTTTTTGGTGGAGATGGCTCCAGAATACCCCCCTGGGACCATTTTTTGGATAATAACGCACGGACATGTCGAGTTTCGTGAAAAAATCATGTTTTTTGGCTTTTTCAAGGCAAATACTGCAGAAACCCCTGCAACCTTGCAGCATCCAATGTTCCTGGAGTGAAATTTGGAGTGAAAATCACTCCAAAATCACTCAGTGTGGACGCAGAAGTGAATCCTTCAGGAATACACCCGCACACCTCACATTGGCGGTGTATAAACCACCTGATATTTTTACTCGTTACGAGCGACGAAGTAGCGCGAAGTAGCGACGTGCCCATTTTTTCCCGGTCCGTTCTAAAATAGTTACGTTCCAAAAGTCCGTTACTGGTGCTGTCAAAGACGCTTCGCACAATATACGCACGAACTACCCAAAGTACGCTCGGGCTACGCACGAAGTACGCAGGAACTACGCAATTTGAACTTTCTTGCACCCCCCAGTCATTATTTGCACGCACTCCAGGTCCCATATTTGCACCAGTGCAAATATGAGACCTGGAGTGCAAATATGAGGAATTTCCGAGTTCGTCGTGATGTGCAAAACATGACTGGGTTGTGCAAGAAACCATCATCTGCACCCCGTATCGGCCTCAATTGCACCCTCGTGCAGGTAAAAAAAGGCCTCGGGCCTCCGGCCCTCGGACCGTTTTTTAATTACGCACACGACCTTCGCGCGGAAAGTGTCATTCAGCCCTGCCAAACGTGCTCTACACACCACCCCCTTCATCAGGCAAGTGGGTTTGTAAGGGTGTGTGGAAGCGTCAACGCTCGGGTGCAGGAAATTTACATTTTGGTCGCAAATGGCGTTACACATGCACTATGCACAACGTGTGCACGATTTCGGCAGAACTACGCACAACCAACGCAATTTGGACCTTTCAACAACACCATTCACGGTACTTCGATTTTGGGTGGGAAAGATGGGGCAAGGAAGTGGCAAAAACTGCGAAGAAGGTCGAAAATTTTCACATTTTCATCAGAAACCATATTCAACGGATTCCAATTTTCGGGTGAAATCAAGCAGGTTGGCACAATGGCTCATGTTCACCCAAAAATGCACCTACCAAACCTCTTTTGCTTGATTTTTGGGACGGCATGGGTGATCCAGAGGCCAAAAATCACGATTTTTTCACCAATTCCTTCGACAACGGACAGTTCCAGACCACAAGGACCACATTTTGGGGTCAGAATTTTCTCGGTCAAAAAATTCGAAAAATCTGAAATCTCTCGGAATTTTGAGCATTTTTTGAGATTGGCATGCCCATTTTAGACCCTTTGCGTGGCTCTAAACCCAAAAATTTGCTCGAAAATGGCCTCAAATAGCCTAAAACAGCCCATTCTGGCCACCCCGAAAAAAAAATTCGAAAAGGGTCCCCCTATAGAAGTTGCCCAAAAATACCGAAAATAACGCGGTATTACCGGTAATAACGGTAATAACGTTACCGATAACGTTATTACCGTTACTGATAACGGTATTACCGTTACCGATAACGGTAATAACGGTAATAACGTTACCGATAACGTTATTACCGTTCCTGATAACGGTAATAACGGTATTACCGTTATCGATAACGGTATAACGCGGAAAAATAACGTTACCGATTTTCGGATAACGTTATTCGGCCGTTCTGGAACGTTATTAACGGTAAGTTATTTTACCGAAAAAATAACGGTATTACCGTTACTGGTAACGCAATAACGCCCGATGTATGTTTATTTTGTTAGTTCGGCGCCAGCCAACTGGGGGAAACTTTCTGCGTGCCTTTTTAGCTGGATCATACGACCCCACTCACACCACTTCATCTGGGGTCTGCGTTCCAACAAACAACCTTCGGGAGCAATTGTTTTGTCGTCCCGATTTGTCCAACAACCATACTGAGAAAAAATCGTCGACTTTCTTTGATACATTCTCACTGCAGCAAGGGCTCCTCCTGCCAGTGTCAAAAAACATAGTGTGTCAAACAGTGTCACATCACAGCCACTGTTTCCCACTCTTCTGCGTTGGATTCGCAGACCTGCATCGGACAGAAAGTCCACGAAAGACTAACGCACGAGAAGTGATATGCTATCCAACTAACTCTTCTGCACTTCTGAGCGAAGTGTATCATCGTAAATTTAGGCAGCGCTTGGGCAACACAGACGACCTCCTCATCAGCCTGCGGGGCGGGGGTTTTCCCTTTTGTTTTTCCCGGATGTGGCGCACGAACAACAGCCTTATCTTTTCATGATTTTCTCTTGTCAGGGCCCCATTCACCGCACTCACCGCACTCTTCACTCTCACCTTCACACAGGCGACGGCGGGGGTGTGTGAGTGCCAAATGCGTAAAAAACCAAACCAGGGCGAGAGAGACTGGCACACCGACACTTTTTTGTCATGTCGGACTTCCCCTTCCCCCCCTTGTGAGGGACGCCCCTTTGGGCTCATCTGGTTGTGGCCTGCGCTGCACCACAGAAACATCAGGGTGTTCTGTTGTGTGCAGGGCAGGCAAAAATGCATCTCGTCAGCCCTCCTCTGTCCCTCTGTCCCTCCCCACCTCCCCCCCCTCATATGCTTGGGGTGTGAATATCCCCGTGAAAGAAATACTCACGCCCCGCCCCCCCCCCCTCCCCGTCACACACCGACACCTGTCTGGCGCAGAATCAGTCAGCTTCCACTTCCCAGTACATCCACACCCATCACCCCTCGGTCTTTCCTGTTGCTGATGCAGCCGACCCCCTCACTCCCTGCCCCAAGCTTGCCAACCCCAATGTTTTTTTTATTTTTTGCAAATCATTTCCTTTTCTCCGGGCCCCCTCTTATATTGGCGTGTAATTCATTAAAGATTTATCTTTAATGTTTTTCCTGGACCCCACCCGCTGTTGCTAGCGCCCCGTACCCACCCTCCCCCCCCCACCCTTCCATTGTCACCTGCTGCTTCCACCCGTTACCTGCTGCTTAGGGGGGGGGGTCCATTGGGTACTCTGGTAGGGTGGTGCGTAAAAAGTGGTTTGCTATTTTTTATCGATTGGAACGGACATGTGGAGTGGGCAGGATGGCATATTTTTGGACATCTGAGTTCACGGTGACCATTCTCCATCCAACTAAAAGTTCTAGTAATTGTTTACTGGGGGGGGGGCAAATACAAGCATACATGCTAATACAAGCATACATGCGAATACAAGCATATTATGAAAATCCGGATTTAAATAAAATTTTCAGGCTAATAGAAGCATATATGCTTCTATTAGCCTGGTAGAAAATATTGGGTATTTTTGGGGTTTTTGGGGGGTTTCCACCACAAAATATCAATTTTTTCTACCAGGCTAATACAAGCATGTATGCTTGTATTAGCCTGGTCAACAAAAATTGGGTTTTTAGTATGCTTGTATTCGCAGTATAACCATTTATAATTTTTCCAGAAAGCCCCGCATTATGCGAGCTGGCACGCTTAATACAAGCATATATGCTTGTATTTGCCCCCCCCCAGTAAGTGGCAAACAGAAAAACCGGTTTTTTGGTCATTTTTGGCCGTTCGGCTGGTTGGCGAGGATCTTTAATGGCGGGGGAATCCAGACCCCGGACGCGCGAGAGGCGTGCTGTACTGATAGGAGTGCTGCACTGACAGGAGTCCTGTACTGATAAGAGTGCTGTACTGATAGGAGTCCTGTACTGATAGGAGTGCTGTACTGACAGGAGTCCTGTACTGATAGGAGTGCTGCACTGACAGGAGTCCTGTACTGAGAGGAGTCCTGTACTGATAGGAGTGCTGTACTGATAGGAGTCCTGTACTGATAGGAGTGCTGTACTGACAGGAGTCCTGTACTGATAGGAGTGCTGTACTGACAGGAGTCCTGTACTGATAGGAGTCCTGTACTGATAGGAGTGCTGTACTGACAGGAGTCCTGTACTGATAAGAGTGCTGTACTGATAGGAGTCCTGTACTGATAGGAGTGCTGTACTGACAGGAGTCCTGTACTGATAAGAGTGCTGTACTGATAGGAGTCCTGTACTGATAGGAGTGCTGTACTGACAGGAGTCCTGTACTGATAGGAGTGCTGCACTGACAGGAGTCCTGTACTGATAAGAGTGCTGTACTGATAGGAGTCCTGTACTGATAGGAGTGCTGTACTGACAGGAGTCCTGTACTGATAAGAGTGCTGTA
This sequence comes from Rhynchopus euleeides, assembly GCA_963210315.1. Taxonomy (NCBI): domain Eukaryota; phylum Euglenozoa; class Diplonemea; order Diplonemida; family Diplonemidae; genus Rhynchopus; species Rhynchopus euleeides. The sequence goes on from OY723272.1 coordinate 2,005,757, forward strand.
CTGATAGGAGTCCTGTACTGATAGGAGTGCTGTACTGATAGGAGTCCTGTACTGAGAGGAGTGCTGTACTGAGGCTCTTTAATGGCCGGGCTCCGGCTACTGTCCTGAGAGGAGTCCTGTACTGAGAAGCTCCTCCTGGACTGAGAGGAGTGCTGTCCTGAGAGGAGTCCTGTCCTGAGAAAGTCCTCCTGTCCTGAGAGGAGTCCTGTACTGAGAAAGTCCTCCTGTACTGGTAGAAGAGTTAGCAACGTGGAGCGAGGGGGCGGGGAAATCTTTAATGACCGTTCCTAAAATTTCCTCTGTACAGATAGTGTCTGAATGGTGCGAGTGCTGGTGTGAAACGGCTGTGTGCCACAAAGGTGGGATGGGGGTGGTTGGTTTGATTGTGCTCCACAAACAGTCAGAGGCTTAGCTTGGGGGGGGAAACTCGGTCAGCTGACCGAGTTTCAGCCAAACCCGGAAAAAAACTCGGTCAGCCCAAAAAAAAAAAGCATAAATTTCCGGGGAAAAAAGCGGATTTTTCTTGGGGTGCAGCAGCACAGGAGGTGAAGAAGCTCCTGCTGACCAAGCAGATCAGACAGACAAACGCTGACTTTGCCCTGTTTCTGTCCACCATCGGGTCTGGACAGATCAACATCAACGAACAGGACCAGATGCAGCTCCCTCCCATCATAACCCACTCGGGAGGGTCTCCCTACACCCCCGATGACCTCGTCAACTTCACCTTTCCTCAGCTGCAGCAGGGTGTTGTGGGGAACTCGGTGATCATGGCACCGACAAACAGCCGGAGGAGTGAGCTCAACGCTGCTTGTCTGGAGCAGATGCCTGGGGAGAGTGTTCACATCCTCGCCAAGAACACGGTAGCTGAGGACTGTGCGGTTGACCTCGGGGTTGCAAATGACTTCAACGACCCCAGCTTCCCGCTGAACGACTTGGAGGTGAAGATCGGATGTCCCGTCATCCTGCTGAAGAATCTCGACCCACCTGGCGGTCTCTGCAACGGAACCCGAATGATTGTGAAGAAGGCCTCGCAGTACTCCCTGCTGTGCTGCGCCATCGATGACCCTGCGAAGGAGTTCAACATCCCCCGCACACGTAACGAGCCGGACGAGAAGAAGGCCAGCTTCACCTTCTTCCGCTTCCAGATCCCTGTTGCGTTGGCGTTTGCAATCACCGTGAACAAGTCGCAGGGGCAGACGCTGGGGAAGGTTGGCCTTGACCTGACGAAGGCCCAGTGCTTCACACACGGGCAGCTTCGGAACGCGAACACCCCATTCTCCTTCTGTCCCGTATTCGTCGCTAGCCTAAGAATAACGTCAGCAGTCTCGAATTCCGTCTCCCGGCAACATGGTGGACACGCAGGTGCAGGAGGCTCTGGGCTACATCGCTGACCACTACATGGCACCTCTCCCGGGGATCACTGGCGCGTACCCTTGCCCGGAATTCAATGCCCCAGCACACCCACCGAAGTGGGCACAGGCGCAAAGCGCCCTATCACTTCACAGCTACAACCGCTCTGATGAATTTCCTTTTGTTTGTTGCGTTGACGCTTCTACACACAAAACCCTGAACTGATCACACCCTGAGCCTGATGAAGGGTGGGGTTAGTGTATAGAGCACGTTTGGTTGCAGCTGTGGTGGGGCGCTTTCCGCTCACACGAGTGTGCTTAAAAAGCGCCCTATCACTTCACAGCTACAACCGCTCTGATGAATTTCCTTTTGTTTGTTGCGTTGACGCTTCTACACCAGGACCCTCATCCGGAGGGACGTGTCCGTCTCGTTCTCAACGAGGCGGGCGCGCTGGTAAAAGTGTAGGTGGCATCGACACTGGTGGCAACTCCACGGGGTGTGTGGCCTGCGTCCCTCGCGTGTACGCGTCTGCGCGTTGGTCGTGGGTCGCAACCCAGTGTGGAATAAGTCGTATCTGCTGGCGGCGCGCTGTTGTGTATATCTCCTGCAGCAGGAGGTTGCCTCGGTAGTTGGCGCAGTGGCCCTTCCGGAGCGCGAACACCAGGCCGAGGTTGTCTATGTGGCAGGTTACGCTTGTCTCCCTCACACGCTGCATCATGCGCACCCCCTGCCACACTGCATACGCTTCCTTCAGGAAGATGTTCGTGTCCGCGTCGCTCCCTTCGAACGCCCCTTGGGACACTGACTCCCCTCCCGGCAGCACGAGCACCGCCGCCCACGCCGTGGATGACGCGTCTGTCCAGAGCTCAATGGTCGGTGGCGGGTTCTGCGGCGTATACCACTCGTTGTCCTCGATGAGGCGTGCCCGCGCCACTGTCTCCGCCTGCACCGACGGAGGTACTGCGACCCTGGAGTCCCATCGGGCGTTGTTTGAGTGCGTCTGCTTCGCGATGCGCCGCACGAAGGACAACACGGCTGGCATGTAACACATCGGTGTCCGCATCACATACGACTGCCAGACGAAAGACCCGAATACTCTGAACGCCCTGCGTGGTGTCGTGTGGCCGTTGACGACTTCCTTGTACTCTTCCCGTCCGAGGACTTTTTGCACCCAGGCTGTGTCCATGTGGAAACGGTGTCGCGTCAGGTCGAAGTGGATCCCGAACACTGTGAAGTCCTGCAGCGGCACGCCGTGTTGTGTGTCGTCGAAGTTCAGGGCGGCCCCCACCTTCTCGCAGCGGCTGATGAAGTCGGCGTACCTCGCCTGTGCCTCTGGTAGGGAGTCTCCGACAGCGATGAAGTTGTCAATCCAGACTATTCCGTGCTCTGGCGGGAGCAGCACGCGTGCGCTGCGGTTCGCGATTGCCGGGGAATGTGACCACCCCATGCACATGACAGTCAGGAAGGTCTTCACGAATGTCTTTCTCTCCCCGCCTAGGCGCACTTCGAAATAGCGTTGGATCTCCTTGTGTACGGGGAACTGGTAGAACCAGCTGCGTGCATCTGCCATCACCACCCAGCTCGCCGCGGCCACTCGCTGTGTCACCTCCGTGATGTCCTGCAAACGCATGTCCGGTGGGCGTGTCATCAGTGCATTTAGCCGCCTTGCGTCGACGATGAAACGTTGGCCCCCAGACTTCTTGGACACGGTGAACGCTGGCAGCGTGAGGTACGGGTGTGCATCCGCCTCCGTCAGGACGCCATACTCAACCAAGGTGTCCAGGTGGTGCAACATGTGGCGTGATACCTTCCTCCCCGTTTTACGTAGTTCTTGGCGGGCCTCGGGAAGCAGTGCGTCAGCGAAAGCGGCTGGCTTGGTGATGAGGTCCAAGACCCCCGTCAGTTCACCCTCGCTGTCCAACCGTCGCAGTTCCTTGAGATTGAGGCGCGAGGTGCAGATCTCCGCGATGTAGTCCTCTTCCTCCGACAGCTCCGTCTTCGCGTTGGCTGGCCGTATCACCTTCCCCCCCGTGCACACACCCAAGTCCTCCCCGTAGAGGTCCTCGACACCCGGACCGTACGACTCTGCGCTATCCACCTCGCTCCACGCTTCCTCATCACTGGGTGGTGGGTCGGACGCGGCTTCGTCGGATGTGGCATCTTCGTAGTAGCGGCGCGCTGCGAACAGCCTCGTGGTCCCCGGGAAGTGGGTTGCTGTCAGGGGTTTTGGCTGTGTGCGCGTCGTCCCCCCTTGCTGTCGTTTTTTCTTCACCACTCGATCTTCGCCGACACCTGTGCTGTCTCGCGCGCGTGTGCGTTTTCCGCCGCTGATACGTAACGCATCACACCGTCGACCGTCGCGTGTCTCGAGAGGAGGCGCACCTCCTCCAGTGGAACGTTCTTTCGCGCAAGCTGTGTGAGTGCCCCCCTCCGCAGAGAGTGTGCCGTGAGCCCCCTCCGTGCCCGCTTGACGGCTTTTACCACGGTCCGGTAGGTGACGTCCGCCGGGAACAGTCTCGTCTCTCCTGCTCTGCGCGCCCTGCGGAGGCGGTGTCGGAGGATACGGTGTAGGTCCTTCGGCAGGGAGATCCCTGTGATGTGACCCATGTGGAAGGGGTCCGCCTTCGACTGGGTCCAGCGCACGTATATCGGCTCGCTGCGCTTTTCCGCTGTGACGTCCTTCACATCCAAGCGCAGTGCGTCCGAGGCCCTTGCCGCACCCCCCCACATGATGCCGAGCAGCAGTTTCACGAGGGGACGTGGCTCCTTCGCTAGCGCCTCCCGGATGTTGTGGGCTGTTGCTGGTTCTGCTTGCTTCAGTGGTCGTAGTGCTCCTCCCCGTTTCAGCGCCCGCCTGTAGTCCGCCACAATTTGTTTTCCGTCGAGGGGGAACGCTGCGAAGCGTCTGAGTGCTGCTGCAAGGTTGTTGAGGTACTGGAGGGCGGACTGCACTGATAGCCCGTCCTTCCGTTGCTTCGTGACCCACAGCACCGCCCCTTCGTCGTGTGGCAGTGTTCGCCTCTCCGCTTTCATCCACCCTTCCCGGAACTGCGAGTACCTGTCGTATGTGCGGCGGAGGGCCCCCCAGTATGTGGGTGCGAGGGCTTGGGCCAGGGTGTGTTGCAGTTCCTGGCGAATGGTGGTTGCTTCCTCCGGGGTCACGCTCGTCTCGGTCTTGCGGGGGCGTCCTCTTGTTGACGGGGGGGCAGATGGTACTGCCTTCACATACACTACCGCGGCGGGGGGGAGGGTCGTGGCCCGCGGGCGTCCCCTGCTGGTGTCGGGGAGTCACTGTCGCTTGCCTTTCCCCCCCCGTCCTTTGTGATGGCCCTTTCCCGAGTAGGGCGCGGGGCGGTCCTGCGTGTTACGCTCCTGCAGGAACCGCTCCTGAAACGCGGCCCGCCTCTCCTGTGTGTCGTCCTGCGTGGCCCGCCCCTCCCGGAGTAGGCGCCCGTGTGTCACCGCATCGTACTTCGCTGGGTCCATAATCTTCGCCTTTGCCAGGTAGAGGCGGGCGCCCGCGCGCCCCTTCAGGAGAAAGTGCGAGTTCATAACGACGATTGTCTTGTGGAGGGCCTCGGTAAAGCGATCCGGATCATCGTCGTCGCGGATCAGTCCCATTGTCTGAAACAGAGCGTCGAAGGCCTGGATGAGCTGGTGTTGCCAGTCTGGTGAGCTCGGGGCATCGCTGAGCTCCGCCTGTCGGAAAACCCGGGATACCTCAGCTTTCACCAACCTGCGTCCGGGGACAGTGGCGATCGACGATCCCCAGGTCGACACGATGTGGGCGGAGAAATCGGCGGGCAGCTCGGCCTCCGTCCGCTGCAGCGCCTTCTGCAGGGTGGCGATCTGCTTCGCCTGCGTCTCCACGGTCTTCTTCAGCTCCTTCTGTTCCTTCTCCAGCCGGCCTGTCAATTTCAGCAGGTACTCCAGCGAGTTCGCCACGCGGAGATCGGTGTTCGAGTCGGCGGGGTGGTGTGCGTCCCTGTGCTGGAGGCCCGTGCCACTCTGGCTGTCCGCCTCGCTGTACTCCCCGTCCTCGCCTAGCTCGCCCGTCGCTGCTGCCAGGTCCGCCGCGGTCTCCTCGTCGACTGCCTGCCGGACCCATGCGCACTCGGGGCACACCCAGCCCCTGTCCCCTGCGCCCTCGAGCCATTCGGGGACGACGTGCGCCGGGATGTGCTCTCTCAAGCACGTCCTGACCGTGGTCCCACCGCAGTCGTGGCAGCTGAATGCGGTCCTGGCTGTGTGTGTAGTATTGCACGTTTCGAATATGCACTCGGGGCGACGCTCTGCTGGCTCGTTGTCAGGGTGGGCGGGGTCGGGAACCCTCAGGGTGTCCCAATCCAGAGTGGCCATCTTCTCTGTTACGCAGCTCGGCGTAGTTACTGTTCCTCTCCTATTCACGCAGCTCGGCGTAGTTTCTGTTCCTCTCCTATTCACGCAGCTCGGCGTAGTTTCTGTTTCTCTCCTATACACGCAGCTCGGCGTAGTTTCTGTTCCTCTCCTATACACGCAGCTCGGCGTACTCCCTCAGCCCGTTCTGTTCCTCTCCTATACACGCAGCTCGGCGTACTCCCTCAGCCCGTTCTGTTCCTCTCCTATACACGCAGCTCGGCGTACTCTGTCCGCTTCTGTCACTCTTGCTCCCCTCTTGATTCTCTCGCCTGCTTGATAGTTTGATGCGTTGACGCTTCTACACACAAAACCCTGAACTGATCACACCCTGAGCCTGATGAAGGGTGGGGTTAGTGTATAGAGCACGTTTGGTTGCAGCTGTGGTGGGGCGCTTTCCGCTCACACGAGTGTGCTTAAACAAGACTACCCTTCTGCAAGAGTGCCCGGGTGTCTGTTCCGAGATTCGGAGGTTGGGCCTGCGTGATCTGCAGGAGGTTATTCAGCGGTTTACCTCGGGAAACCTCGCTCTCACGTACCCAGCAACATGCAGGCTACTCCAGCTTGCATCTATCCTTCCGCTGGGCACTGCTTCTGTTGAACGCTTGTTTTCCAAGCTCCGCCTTGTCTTCACCAGGCTTCGCCAACTGAGGAGCGAAAGCCTTGCAACTGTACTCTTTGTAGGAGTGGAATGTCGCGAATATTCACAGGGTATCCCCGAAGCCACTCTTGCGAGGTACCTAGGGTACCCCGAGAGAATGGCACCCCTCGAGGGCCCAGGGCCGAGGGGGGGGGTGACATTCTTCTGGGTGAACGGGGTGGTGGGGGGCAAATCAACTGTGTGTGTACTGTGACCGAGTCTGACCGAGTTTCGGCCCCAACCTCAAAATCCAAGCTAAGCCCCTGCAAACAGTATTGCAAAAAAAAAATAGGAACACGCCATCTCGCGCCGTGGTGTGCGGGCGGCAGTGTTCGTGGGAGGGGGGGGAGGGGGAGGGTGACTGTCTGATCATTTCTGTTGCGGCCCGCTGGTGTACTCTTGGTGAACGGACGGGTGGCAGCCCAAACCCGGCCCCGCCCCACCCTCCCACCCGGTGTCCTTGTGTGCTTGCCTCTTGCTCGGGACCTATGTTGCACCTTGCCAACTCTTCTCCAAATCATCAGCGGGTGATCCCCTCCCTGCACTGCACCTTGCCACGACCCACCGGCATCAACGCACCACCAACACCACCAGTGACGCAGGGTTGTTGTTCTCACTTCCACCTTTTCCACCCCTGACCCAAACCCACCCCTCACCCGTAGCGATGGAGGTGACGGTGCAGTCGACTGTGTCAGGGGAGAGTGCGGTGGTGAGCGTGCCGGAGGCTGGGGATGTGCCGTCGCTCCGCCGTGCTGCCGCCAGCGCACTGGACCTCTGCGAGGACCTCTGCGTGCTGCGGATCAGCAGCGGGGACAACGAGAAGCTCACAGCTGAATCCTTCTTCGGGCTGAGCGACGGGGACACTGTGCTCGTGGGCCTCACCGATGCATCGGAGGCAAAACTCGACCTGGCGCAGCGCGGGTTCGATACCGACTATCTATGCACCACCAACGTCAGCAATGCGGTGAAGTCGGGAGACGCCCAGCTGCTCCGCCACCTGGTTCTCGCAGGGGCACCAGTTTGCGAGTACTGCCTGCAAAGCATCTTTGAGGCGGACCGTCCCGAGTTCCTGCGCATTGTGCTGGACAGCAACTTGTCCATCACGGATTCGATGCTCTCCAATGCGGTCGCCTTTGCGAAGGACGAGTGTTACCGCATGGTGCTGGCGAGAACCACCGACACTTTGGACGTCTGCCGGGTGATGCAGACCATCGTATGGTACAAGCGCTTCCCCTTCGAACGCCTGCGTGCCTTGTTGGAGACGCGTGGGGTAACCGACAGCTGCCGCAGGGCGATGGAAGACCTCTTCTCGATGTTCGCGTGGAGCAAGGAAGCCATTGTCTACATGTTGGAGAAGGCCACCATCCCCAGGGTCAGACTGCTGTCAGCGGCGCACGAGAGTGTGCGCAAGCGCTCGCCCGAAGCCCTGGAGTTTCTCCTGGGGAAGCTCACCCCCACTGAGACGGACACTTTCATCACTGCCCACCCTTGCCCGCTGGAGGAGGCGGTGGCAGGACGCTGCACCCGGTCTGTGCGCCTGCTGCTCGATGCGGGCTGTGGACGCCGCCTCTGCCTCGACAGGGCAGGGGTCAGGGACACGCTGAAGGAGGTGCCGTGCGAGACACTTGACACCCGCACCACGCCTGGTCGTGTCCTGTCCTACCTTTTCGTGGAACCGCCAGCAGTGATGAGTGCGTGTGCCCCCATGGTCCTGGAGTGCCCTGAGCTGCAGCCGTACATCGGGCTGCATGTCGCCAGCGCGAGGAGGTCGCGCACCCTTCTGCACTATGTAGCACGGAAGGGCGACTCGGGTGCCACACGCCTGCTGCTGCGGCACGGTGTGGATGCGGACGCTGTGGACGAGAAGGGGCGCACGGCGCTGCTGTATGCTGCATACCACGGCCATGCGGAGGTGGTGCAGGACCTGCTGTCGGGGCAGGGTCGGGCCCGGGCCACCATCGGCAAGGCGTGTGACAATGGGACCTTCCCCCTTCTGGAGGCGGCACGGCGTGGGCACTGCGATGTGGTGGCGAGGCTGCTCGAGAGTGGGGCTGACCCGAATGCCGCAACACCCGCAGGGACCACGCCGCTGCATTGTGCGGCTTTCTGTGGGCATGCCGAAGCTGTCCTGTCCCTCCTGTCTGCAGGCGCGCGCCCCAACGTGCAGAACCACAAGGGATCCCCCCTCAGTGCAGCACAGGCGAAGGGGCACCTCGCAGTCGTGGGGATGCTTCAGAATGCCCGTCCCTGAAAAGGTTCAGGGAGGGCTGGTCTGTCTTTTTTGTTCCAGCCACGCCTTTGGGAATGTGACCGACACACGCAGATAGAAGAGTTCGGTTCGCTGCGGCTCTCCTTTCAATGCCTTCTCGCAGATGCGTGCAAGGCAAGCAAGTGACAGACCCATGAAGTGTGCCAACCGTCTTTTCCACATTTGTTTTGTTCTCTGACACAGGGTTGCCTTACCACAGCGAAAGTGTTGGGGATCGGGCGGTGCGTGCAGCGAGGCTTTGTTTGACAGTTTGCTACGTCAACACTGAAATTCGCTGTTTACGCCAACTCACCAACGCTGGTGTGAGAGGGACAACCCTGGGATCCCCCGTTTGTAGAAGCAGCCCGCGTTTCACAAACTCGTGTCAGACTCGCAGTGCACCACTGTTCGCACAGTCAAAGGAGGCGGCGTCACGCCTTTCTCCCACAGAACGTCAGGTCAGCAGGCCCCTTTCCCCGAATGGTAGTCCCCTAACCCATTGCCACTCAGCCAGAGGTGTGCGTGCCGCTGCAAAGGGGCAGGCCCTCTTGCAGGCCCTGAGAGGGTGCTCATATGAGAGGTTTTGAATTGCGTGCTGGTTGTGAGGAACTGAAGGCTCCAATGCGCTGGTAAGTGCATTGCGATTTGACCAGACACCAGCCACCCCCACCCCCTGACCCTCTTCCCTGCACCCCGCCCCGCCCCACCCTCCCACCCCCGTATCCTTGTGTGCTTGCCTCTTGCTCGGGACCTATGTTGCACCTTGCCAACTCTTCTCCAAATCATCAGCGGGTGATCCCCTCCCTGCACTGCACCTTGCCACGACCCACCGGCATCAACGCACCACCAACACCACCAGTGACGCAGGGTTGTTGTTCTCACCTCCACCTGTTCCACCCCTGACCCAAACCCACCCCTCACCCGTCGCGATGGAGGTGACGGTGCAGTCGACTGTGTCAGGGGAGAGTGCGGTGGTGAGCGTGCCGGAGGCTGGGGATGTGCCGTCGCTCCGCCGTGCTGCCGCCAGCGCACTGGACCTCTGCGAGGACCTCTGCGTGCTGCGGATCAGCAGTGGGGACAACGAGAAGCTCACAGCTGAATCCTTCTTCGGGCTGAGTGACGGGGACACTGTGCTCGTGGGCCTCACCGATGCATCGGAGGCAAAACTCGACCTGGCGCAGCGCGGGTTCGATACCGACAAACTGGGCACCAACGATGTCAGCAATGCGGTGAAGTCGGGAGACGCCCAGCTGCTCCGCCACCTGGTTCTCGCAGGGGCACCAGTTTGCGAGTACTGCCTGCAAAGCATCTTTGAGGCGGACCGTCCCGAGTTCCTGCGCATTGTGCTGGACAGCAACTTGTCCATCACGGATTCGATGCTCTCCAATGCGGTCGCCTTTGCGAAGGACGAGTGTTACCGCATGGTGCTGGCGAGAACCACCGACACTTTGGACGTCTGCCGGGTGATGCAGACCATCGTATGGTACAAGCGCTTCCCCTTCGAACGCCTGCGTGCCTTGTTGGAGACGCGTGGGGTAACCGACAGCTGCCGCAGGGCGATGGAAGACCTCTTCTCGATGTTCGCGTGGAGCAAGGAAGCCATTGTCTACATGTTGGAGAAGGCCACCATCCCCAGGGTCAGACTGCTGTCAGCGGCGCACGAGAGTGTGCGCAAGCGCTCGCCCGAAGCCCTGGAGTTTCTCCTGGGGAAGCTCACCCCCGCTGAGGCGGACACTTTCATCACTGCCCACCCTTGCCCGCTGGAGGAGGCGGTGGCACGACGCTGCACCCGGTCTGTGCGCCTGCTGCTCGATGCGGGCTGTGGACGCCGCCTCTGCCTCGACAGGGCAGGGGTCAGGGACACGCTGAAGGAGGTGCCGTGCGAGACACTTGACCTCCGCACCACGCCTGGCCGCGTGATGTCCTCCCTGTTCATGAACCTGCCAGCTATGAATGTGTGTGCCCCCAGGGTCCTGGAGTGCCCTGAGCTGCAGCCGTACATCGGGCTGCATGTCGCCAGTGGGAAGAGGTCGCGCACCCTTCTGCACTATGTAGCACGGAAGGGCGACTCGGATGCCACACGCCTGCTGCTGCGGCACGGTGTGGATGCGGACGCTGTGGACGAGAAGGGGCGCACGGCGCTGCTGTATGCTGCATACCACGGCCATGCGGAGGTGGTGCAGGACCTGCTGTCGGGGCAGGGTCGGGCCCGGGCCACCATCGGCAAGGCGTGTGACAATGGGACCTTCCCCCTTCTGGAGGCGGCACGGCGTGGGCACTGCGATGTGGTGGCGAGGCTGCTCGAGAGTGGGGCTGACCCGAATGCCGCAACACCCGCAGGGACCACGCCGCTGCATTGTGCGGCTTTCTGTGGGCATGCCGAAGCTGTCCTGTCCCTCCTGTCTGCAGGCGCGCGCCCCAACGTGCAGAACCACAAGGGATCCCCCCTCAGTGCAGCACAGGCGAAGGGGCACCTCGCAGTCGTGGGGATGCTTCAGAATGCCCGTCCCTGAAAAGGGTCAGGGAGGGCTGGTCTGTCTTTTTTGTTCCAGCCACACCTTTGGGAATGTGACCGACACACACAGATCGAAGCCCAGGGCGAGGCCAGAACTTTTTTCGTGCTGGGGACCCCACACATCGGAGTCGGGTGAAGGGCTGTCAGACACTTCGAGATGCGATCCGTAGGCCAGCACCCGCCTCCAGACTTCGTTCTGCCCTGGTGCTCCCAGGGCGGCTTGCCAAGCTCGACAAGGGATCACAACACTCACAACACTCTCTGTTCAGGCTTCCTGATGCAAAGACCCGTTATGGTGTCGAGGAGCCATTCCCTGCCGCTTTATACTCCTGACACAAGTGCCCGGTATGGGGAAGCCTTCCCAGGCCAGGCAGTGGAGGGTCGTGCCCAGGAGCTTCTGGATCGTGGGGGCGTGGATAATGTTCTGGTTTGTTCCCGAAGAGCAGGACCTCCTCCTCCCCTCCTGTCAGTAGCGACAGCATAGTGGCTTTTGGCGTGTGGCTACCTCACCCCTTGCATTTCCTGCGTTTGCGAGCGGGCAATAGCGAAGTCGCGCAGTCGCGTCGCCAAAGAAGCGCCGTGCCACCCCCCTTCATCCAGCCAGGCCCCCTTTCCCTGTGTGGTCCCCTAACCCATTGCCACTCAGCCAGAGGTGTGCGTGCCGCTGCAAAAGGGTAGGCCCTCTTGCAGGCCCTGAGAGGTGTTCATATGAGAGGTTTTGAATTGCGTGCTGAGCACCTATATGCGCTTGCATAAAAGGGTGCATTTTTTTTTGGTGTTTGCCCTCAACAACTCCAGTGCCACGGTAGACACAGCTCTGCCTCACGAGCAAAAGCCCTCCCGCACTCCGGATATTGCTGCCCAGTTATCGGCCTGGTCGGTAAACCATAGTGGCGCGTGCCCTTCAGCAGAAGGAGCGTCAGTCGTGCCAGATGCCCCCCTCCACCACCACCACCACCCACCCCCGCATCTCATCGGGCCACCTTGTTCCGCTTCGGCTTTGATTCACCTTGCGGTGATTCTTCCACCCCCTTCACACCCAACGAGTGAAGGGAGATCACGACTTCTATTTCAATACCCCCCCCCCCCCGTCACACCCCACACCCCGTAGAGCTGCCCCCCCCCCCTCGAGGCACAGCGGGGACGCTCCTGCCTGTTACCGCCACCACCCCCACCCCCGGCGGCTACAAAAAGGACTAACATTGCAAGAAGGTGCTGGGAGACCTGCTTTTTCCATTCACTCCTGACAACCAAACCACCTCCACCTCCACCTCCACCCCACCCCACCCCACCCCCGCGGAACAACAGGCGTGTGGGGAGGGTGATCCCCCCCAAGGCAGGTTCCCCCCCCCGCCCCGATGTCTGCCGCCATGAACTTGCTGACGGCTGCGGGGAAGTGCGATGGGCTGGTCCCCTACCCCCTGCCTGTGGAGGAGGGGATGACGGAGGAGGAGGAGGTGGACGCGATGCGGCGGCAGCTGCAGATGAAGAAGACGGATTTCGAGCACAACGCTGCTGTGCGGGAGGCACCGACCAGCATCAGCGGGAAGGTGTGGGTTGCTGCGGAGGGGTTCATGGGGCAGACCAAGATGGCTGTTGGAGAGGTCGAGGTCACCACCGCAGAGAAGCGACTCCTGATGGACGAAACCAGCAAGGAGAAGCTGCTCAAGACGCGGTATAAGGTGGAGGATGTGGAGCCAGCAGAGGTCCGGGGTGTGTATGCCTGCAGCGCCTACATCCCCTCCGCCGAGAAGTCCCTGCAGGGACATCTCTTCGTCACACTTGGGGCACTGCGGTTCCATTCCGACGGCGGCTACTTCACGGTGCCTCTAAACAACGTGCTCAGCATTCAGAAAGCGGTGGATTTGGCAGTCGAGCCACGCACCGAGCCTTTCTTTCTCCCACAGCCCCATCCATCGGTGGCGTGGAATGCGCTTCTCGTGTACTGCATGATGGGTGCGGTGTTCCAGTTCCACAGCTTCGGGGCGGGTCCGGTGAGCTCGATCATGGGCACAGGGGTGTGGGCACCAAAGCCCCTCCAGAAGTGCTTCCTCCAGTGCGACAGGATCTGGCGGGAGAAGGTTGATATCGACGGGATGGTGGAATCGCGGTATGGTTTTGGAGAGGGATTGCCGTGTTGTTTGGTTGCGAGGAATGGCAGGGGTGCGATTGTTGTGTTCTTTGGGGGTGGGGGTGGGGGGGGGGTCTTCGCTACCGGGTGGTCGTCGGTGCATTTTTTTGGTGCATTTCCCGTTGAATTAGCTGAAAAACTGACGAAGATTGACGATGAATAACGCCCAGCGAAGGCCCCCTGGGGCACAGATACATTTCGTGTAGTGTAGGGGGTGTGATGGGGGCAGGGAAGACACCCAGCTGCGGCATCATCGCGGCGGCCACCGCAGCAGCGAGATCTCCCGGCGCAATCCCGGGCACTACTGCAGCCACAGCGGCAGCAACAGCGGCATGGTCAGCGGCGGGGGCGGCGGCGACGGCTGCCGGGTCTACAGGCTGGGGCACCGCCACCCCGACTGGCTTCGGCACGGGTACGACTTCGGGCACGGGCGCGGGCGCGACTTCGACAGCGGCCGGTGCCGCTGGTGCGACGGCCCCCTGCTGCCCCCGCCCCCCCAGCGAGCCCTCGACCAGCTGGGCCAGCCGCCCCAACTGCCCTTCCAGGCGCGCGGTGGCCGCCTTCACCTCCGCGGCCACCGTCGCCTGGAGGGCCTCGGCGGCATCGGCCCTCCGGCGCTTCGTCGCCGACCCCCGAGGAGAGCCGGCGGCCCCCGCGTCGTCCTCCTCAGCGCCCTCCACGTCCCCCTCCGTGCTCGGCTCCTTCTCGCGCTTGTTGTTGCGCTTGTTGTTGCCGGCCATGTTGTGTCACGGGGGTGTGTTGGGTACGGGTGAGTGGGGTGTGTCGGAGACAACGACAGTCGAATTTCTTCGAACGCAGAACACCCCACCAGCCTGCCGGGCGTGTGAAGTGTTCGCAAGGATCCGCACGGTGAAAAGTTTCCTGAGTTGGCTACGCCGAACTTACAATATTATAATATATATTTGTCACATTCCTGCTGTCCTGCATAACGAGTGAAAGGGGGATCATCCTTGTGCTTCCTTTCTACTTCTATTTCACTACCCCCCCACCCGACTCACAGATGCGACTTTGCGAACAAACTTCCCGGGTTCATCTATCCCACCCCTATCGCGCTGTCATCCTAGTGAAAGGGTGCCCAAGGCAGCGCAACGCGGAATATTCTGCGGCTGGCGCCACGCTCCCCCCCACCCTCCGCAAGAAACGCTAACCCGGAAGCAGGGGGGGGACACACCCTAACGCCCATTCTGCACTGCCGCGCTGCAAAGGGATTCCCAAAGCCTGCAATGGGCTGTCGCCCGCCCCCCCCCCCCCCCCCCCCGACTTGCCTGACAAAAGGTGGGGGAAGGGGAAGGGGAAGGGGTTGAATAGGATGCCGAGGGGATTCATACCCCACCCCTCCGGCCCCCCTGCCTGCTTCGCCCGCATCTCCTGCTGGGGGTATGCCCCCCCCCCCCCCCCCCAGGGCTGTAAATAAGGTTTGGGGGTCAGGAGTCGGGAGTCGGTTATTTACAGTCACCTAAGGTACCTGGGGTGGGGGGGTGGGGGGCGGGCGGTCTCAAACCCTACTCAATCCTGCGCGCATCCTGTAGTACTGTGGCTGCTTGGTGAGGCTAGCGCAGCAGATTCGACTTTGCTTCTCCGGGCTCTTAGCACAATGACACGTACTCCACGAACAACAATGCTCTAGGGCAAACAAACCGCGCACGGCCGGGGTTGAGCTGCTTGGCTCCGTGCTGGCGGCAAACAAGGGGCTGTAGGTAAGTCTACCATTCACAGGGGGCAGCCCACGAACAAAAGGGGAGAGGGGAAAGGGGTCGCAGCGGCACTCAGAGAGGCAGTGATAGACTCCTCGGGCGCCATAACGCTGACAAAAGGGGGTCAGGGGAAGGAATAACAGCAAACCCGCAAAAAGGGGGAGGCGGTCGAACCCAGGAGCCGACCTCTCCAACCATATTTACACAACATGATGGGTAACACACAATCTAACTTTCCTCGTCGTCATCGTCGTCGTCCTCCTCATCCTCCTCATCCTCCTCGAGCTCCTCCAGTTCCTCCAGCTCGTCCTCCTCCTCTTCCTCGTCCTCCTCAGGTTCCTCCGCGAAGATGTCGATCTCAGACTGACGAAGTCGCTTGGCGATGTCGTGGAGCGGCTCACTCTCATCTTCGGCCTTGCGCTTCCTCCCACCACCAGGTGCCCGCCGCTGTCTTTCAGCAAAGAATATGCGCATACCCCGGTGGATGAAATCCCGAGTGGCTTCCACATTATCGGGGTCGGGGCCGCAGCGCTTCACAAGCAGCTCGTCGCTCAGCTTCTCCACCCCTACTGTGCTGCGCTGGGCGGGTGTGCGGTTCCGGAGGATCCCGAAGTCCCCCTCGCATGCCGAGCTCGTCGGCGACGCCATGCAGAGTGCCCCGCGAATGGTACGGAGTGTGGGGAGGTAGTCGGGGCGGGAGCACAGCTCTTCCTGGCGTAGCTTCCAGAAGCTGGCAAAGGAGAGCTCTGCATCATCCCGAATCCGGCCCTCCTTGATGTACAGCCAGTGCTCCATAGCAGTCGATGTTGCCTCGGTGTTGTTCATGATGTAGTAGAGGCTTTCGAACTGCTCGTTTGCACTGCTGTCTGTGACACCGGTCGCGTATGCCACACCTGCCACGAGCGCTGCTGCATAGGAATGATCACAGAGGATGCTCTTTGGGTGCAGCCCTTTGACCAGCTCGCCATGGCATCCAGGCCGCCAGTTCTTCTTCATCTCCCCGAATGCGCGGAGTTGGAGTTGAGCCTCAAGCAGGTAGGGGATCACATTGGCACCCCGTTCTGCGCGGTACTGAGCGACAAGCTGGGGGCGCTTTGCAAGTTCAAAAAACTTGCTGAAATACTCAAGCGCCCGCTTGAACTTTGCGCCCTGCAGCCTTGTCGCGAGCGCCCGACGGGCCCTGGTGCGGGCTCCCTTCTGTGAAGCAGTCTTGTTTTTGGAAGATGCAGCACGGCTGTGAAGTTGGTCGTTTCGCAGATGAGTCACCCAGTGTTCGCGCATTTTTCCCGCCTTCCGCAACGAAGTACACCACTTTGCTTGCCAGCGGATCCGCCACGACCCGCATGGCTTGTACGCGCGCCCCCCTTTCTTCATGACAGCCCTTTTCAAGGTACGCCGCATCAGCCCCGATTGGCGAAAGATGGTCTGCACAGCACGCACCGTATCACTGACGTACTTGAAATCAGGGTCAGTTTTCAACGGCTTTTCCACACAGTTCTGGATGCGATGGCCGACATCCTTGATGTAGAGGGATGGTGCACCGACTGCCTCCTCGATGCGACCATGCAGCCCCGTCTTCTGCCCCGAGATCGCACTTCCATCGTCTGCGATGATGCCGCACAGATGCTGGATTTGAAGACCGTATTCATGAAGAAGAGATACTAACATGTCGAAGAGGGTTTTTCCACTCGCAGAGAGGTCCGCGTCATCACCGTCGGCCTGGTCCGCGTTCGCTGCTGCAGCTTCGATACTCACAAGCCCAAGACAGCGCTCTACAACACGGCAGTCGTCCGACACCCATCGCAGGCGGAACGTGTATGATTCTTCACCACCAACCTCGCTGCCATCGAGGAGCAAAAACAGCGGCATGCCCTCCTGAACTGTTCGTGACACAGACGCGATGGACTCCGCAACGACCATGTTCTTCCACACCTCTAACATCGCCGTGATGTGGGGGCGGTTGAGGTATTGGTTATTGGGAGGGAGTGGAACACCTTGAAGCCGCTCTGCTGCAAGCCCCGCAATGATCGACGCATGCGGCCGCCCCCCCCGGATGTCCACGTACAACCGGGAGTGCCAGGCGAAGAGGCCGTGACGGAGCTCGTCGTTCGTCACTTCCTCCTCTTGCAGCTCGGGCACCACAATCGGCGCTCTGTCACGGCCAGGCGGAGATGAAGCTGCAACGGTTTGCAGCACAGACACAAGCGCAAGCGCTGCTGTGACACACATGCGCGCGGCAGGCCGGCGGTTCAGCAAAGCCTCACACGTCAGGTGGAAGTCACTCGTCTGGTGAGCCACCCGCGACTTTCTCTCATCACCAGGAGTGCGGTATGGGACTCTCCCGTCGATGTAGAGCGTCTTGTTCTTCTGCTTCGGCTTCGCGATCAGCTTGCTGTCGACAGCAGTAACGCACACTCGGCAGTAGGCGTGGCCTTTCTTCTCGTAGAACGTCGGAGAGGGTGCCACCAGGACCGGGGCCTTCGGCCGAGCCCACGACAGAACAACCGGGGGGGGGGTGGGCGCTGCGGCATTCCTCAGCCGGATGGCAAAGAAATGGCCCACGGGCCCCGTGGAGGGGATGAACACCACCGTCACTAAAGGCAGCCTGTGCTCATTGAGCAACAGCTGTGCACTTTGCGGCCCTGTTTCACGCATAAATGTGAGGACCCTGACAGGTGTGACGTGCCTCAGGGACCCCGCCCACCGCTCCACCTCGGTGTTCTTGAGGGGCACTGCCTCCTCGCCGTTGCGCAGCACGGTCGTGCGTGCGGCCACCTCTGCCGTGGAGAGTCCCATGGAACCTCCAGCAGTCGCCCACCATTCGGTCAGGGCGGACCGACTCGGCGCTTGCGGGGTCTTCCCGCGTGCGAGGTGGTCCGCGAAGAAGCACGCGACGTACCCGCACGACAGCGCCATGTTGGATGTCCCAGCCAACCCCCCATTCGCCCGCAGCGCCCCACACGCTGCGAGCACCTCACTCACGGCAGCAGTATTTGGCTGTGAGTCAAACACTACTGCCTCTACCTGAGGCATGTTGTGTGTCGCAACAGTTGCGTGTGACGTATCTGTGTGGAGTGTGTGTGGGTGTGCACGTGTGCGCTGTGGTATGCTCAACCACCTGAAGGGGGCGGGAACACAACTCTTCTTGGAAGCTGCCAGAATCTGGCAAAAGGGGCGGGAAAGGGGCGCCGTATTCACAGCAGTGGTTTGGCAATGAACTCACCCCAGTTCAGAGACCGGTAATGAAGAAGATGACTGGGAGGCACACACCATGCCCCACCCAGCGGGACCCCCCCACACCCCCACCCACCCATCGGGACCCCCCTCCTCGGGTGTTCCAAAAACCCTTTCTTTTGAATATTTGGAGTCTGTGCGGATCGCAGTGGGGTCATTTTGGCCATGGGGTGCCTAATACTGCACATTCCCTAAGGGAAGCAAGGCAACCCTCCCAACCCCAAAAAATCCGGCCCGAGTCGGGAGTCGGGAGTCGGCCTTATTTACACCCCTGCCCCCCCCCCCTAGGGCAGTGAACCCAATAAACGACGTTTATTTCAGAAACCGTTTTTAAATAAACGTTAAACGTTTATAAACGCTAAACGTTTAGCGTTTATTTAGCGAAGCAGCTTGTGCCCACGCCCCACCCACATAACCTGACCTCACACACTCCCACACGATTCTGGTGGCAGAAAGTGCCCAATATGCTCCGGAAACTCAATTCCGCCCACTCACAGGGGGTGTATGCCCCCGACGATGCCGTTTTTAGCAACCAAATTTTTTGGGACAGAACTTGTACCTGGGCTGCACACCACAGGACACATCAAGCAGAGCAAGCACACCTCAACCTGCCAAGATGCACAGAAGAACTGTTGTCGTTGATTGTTCTGAAACATAACAGCTTCTCGGTGCCCTCCAGAGGCCAAAAGGCAAGCCAATATGAGGTAATCGCGCCAGGAACAGTTGTGGGAGAAGTATGGTACAGTTCGTGTCCCATTTGACGCTGTTCTTGGGAGCTTACGGCAGCTGGGTCTGTGGCACGGCGCATCCGTTGCCAGGGAGCGCGTCCTCGGGTGTGGTGCCTCACCTGTGAGCATGTGGCACAGGGACGCCATACGAGAGTCTCTCAGATGCCTCCTCTGATGGGAGGCAGCTGACTGGAACAGGCACCTGGTACAGCAGGCACGGATACAAGAAGTGGCCAGAAATAGCGCCGATGTTTTCGACCCTGCGCTTCGACATCTTGCTGTCCTCACCGCAGCGGTGACCCCCCGCCCTGGAATTTGGGGTGTGGTGTGCTGGCCATGATATATTATGATGTAAAGTGACTCAGTGGCAGAGCCTGCAGGAAACGTTTATTAAGCGTTTATGTGAACGTTTATTTCCGCTCAGAATTTTGAGAAACGTTAAACGTTTATAAACGCTAAACGTTTTCAACGTTTATTTAATCACTGCCCTAGGGTGGTCCACGCCAAAGGAAATACCTGTCACAAACACGATTTTTTTGATTTTCGGCCAAAAACTCCACCAAAATGGACGTACCTGGCCAGAAATCCAGTGGGGGATCACTGAAAAAATCCGAGAAAATAGCGGACACCCTCGAGAAAGTCGATCCATTCGCATAATATGGGTTTTTTTCTGAAAAATGGCCAAAAATGTGTAACAAAAATGTAACACTTTTCGGCCAAATTGTAACACTTATCAAAAACCCATCTGAGCGCCCAGAATACCACCGAAACACCCCAAAACCGCAAAAATACCCCTCCAGTGAGGTACCCGGGTGGGAAAAAATGGGTGTTGCACCCTTTTGAGACCCAGCTTTGGGTCCCAGCCGGGATTTCCTGGCTGAACCCCCATAAAACCCCTATTTTTCTCCTCTTTTTCAGCCTTTTCCAGACCCGCGGACCCAAAAAATACCACCCAGAGGGCCACAGAAGGCCCCAAAAATCCCCAGGAGTCACAGATATGTCCTAAAAGGGGTGGGGAAAACCAGGTACGGCCACTTTGGTGGTCAATTTTGACCCAGAATCCCGAAATTTCCTGCTGTAACACTTATGTAACACTTAGCGTTACAGAAGTTGGTGAAAATGTAACACTTTTCGGGGTGCCTCTGGGTGCCCAGAATACCATCTGAACACCCCAAAACCATGAAAACCTCACTCCAGTGAGGTATCCGGGAGGGGGAAAATCGGTTTTGCACCTCTTTGAGGCCACCTTTGGGGTTCCAGTGGGTGTTGAGTCAGGAACCCCCCCAAAACCCTCCAAAGTACCCTGCTGGAGGCACTCAAAACCACCCCTGCCAACACCGACCCCACGAACCCTAATGGGGGCGGTGGAGTGAAAGTCTTGTGTCGTCAGGAGGCAACAAGGACACTTCCTTTGCAGAAAGTTGCAGTTAGGCGCACTATTGTCCCTCGGGGTGTTCTCCGAGTCTGTGTGCTGGAAAGGCGTGTGTTCACCTGAAGACATGCTCGGAGCTGTGGGGGTCTTCTCACCGAGTCACTCTGTGTCTGAGACAATCAACAGATAACCAACTCGGAGCCTGTGACAAATGTCAAAGGAAGTGTCCTTATTACCTCCTGACGACACAAGACTTTCACTCCGCCACCCCCATTAGGGTTCGTGGGGTCGATGTTGGTATGGGTGGTTTTGAGTGCCTCCAGCAGGGTACTTGGGGGGTTCCTAACTCAACACCCACCGGAACCCCAAAGGTGGCCTCAAAGAGGTACAAAACCCATTTCTTTCTCACACGGATACCTCACTGGAGTGAGGTTTTCATGGTTTTGGGGTGTTCAGATGGTCCTCTGGGCACCCAGAGCCACCCCCGAAAAGTGTTACATTTTCACCAACTTCTGTAGCGCTAAGTGTTACATAAGTGTTACAGCAGGAAATTTCGGGCTTCTGGGGAAAATTTGACCACCAAAGTGGCCATACCTGGGTTTTCCCACCCCTTTTAGGACATATCTGTGACTCCTGGGGGTTCTTTGGGGCCTTCTGTGGCCCTCTGGGTGGTATACGTTGGATCCACGAGTCTGGAAAATGCTGAAAAAGTGGGGGGGAACCGGGGTTTATGGGGGGGTTCAGCCAGGAAATCCCGGCTGGGACCCAAAGCTGGGTCTCAAAAGGGTGCAAAACCCATTTTTTTCCCACCCGGGTACCTCACTGGAGGGGTATTTTTGCGATTTTGGGGTGTTTCGGTGGTATTCTGGGCGCTCAGATGGGTTTTTGATAAGTGTTACAATTTGACCGAAAAGTGTCCATTTTTGTCCCCCATTTTGGGCCATTTTTCAGGAAAAAATCCCAAATTATTCGAATGGATCGACTTTCTCGAGGGTGTCCGCTATTTTCTCGGATTTTTTCAGTGATCCCCCACTGGATTTCTGGCCAGGTACGCCCATTTTGGTGGAGTTTTTGGCCGAAAATCAAAAAAATCGTGTAGCGTGACAGATATTGTCCAGCCGTGGACTTCCCTACCCCCCCCCCCCCCCGCCCCCCCGGCAGCTGTTTGTAGCATCAGCAGCATCGATCACACCCCACCCCCCATCCCCCCCATCCCCAGACCTCGCCCCCTGCTTCGATGCTATGTAGATGTGCATGCAGGCACACCCCTGCCCTGACCCCCCCCCCCCCCCCCTTCCGGCAACGCCTTTGCAACGCCACCTCGCCTGTCTCATTCTCGGCATCGGTATTGGCCCCCTTTGCTCCCGGCCCTGCAAAAAAAAACCCCCCCCCGCCCCCCCCCCCCTTCCCCTTGCGAGAAGGTGTTGGGAGATTTGCTTTTCCATTCACTCTCGACAATATAAAAAATACCCCGCCCCATGTAGTATATACCCCAACAAAAAAAAACAAACAAAACGAGGAACGAAGATTGAAACCCAACATCGTGTCTAATTCAGCCGCACAAGTGGGGGAGGGAGGGGGGGGAGGGGGAGGGGGTGGGCGGCCCATGCCATGCACAGCTGGAGGTAGTGACTTCCTGATGTTTGAGCAGTTTTGAACAGGGGTCAGGGGGACAGCATTTTCTTTTGTCGCATTGAAGTTACCGAACCTCCCCCCCCCCCCCCCCCCCCATGCGCTAGGTGGAAGTGGTGTGCCTCTGCAGGAGAAGGGGGGGGGCAATGCCGATGCCTGCTTCCTTGCTGATCTGTGTCAAAAAAGAACTGTCCTGGGGCTGTGTGTGGTGGGAGTAGTTCGTCCTTCCCCCCTGTCGCTTCATTTCCGCCTGGCGAAGTATCTTGTTGATTACAACAGGAACCCTGTCAGTTGTCAGAGATGGCGGAGGGGGGCTGTAGGGTGCGGGGTGCGGGTGTATCGCCCTTTTCTAGGACCACAACGCAACAAAATAAGGTCTGAGGGTGGGGTGGGCCTTGCCTTTACCACTGAAGATGCTGAACTGCCCCCTACCCTGCTCTGTGGGGAAGTGTGCGTCAATTGGGGCAGAACGGGTCTGCGCAGCAGCCTCGAAAATTGTCGGAAAAAAATTGGGCGGTGGAGGGGGATGTCTGCAGGAACACCCACTTTGCGTTCTTTTTCAACGATTTGTTGTTTCTTTTCAACGAAAGACCCCGCCTCAAGGAGGCGCTGCGGAGGAGGCGCTGCGGAGGAGGCGCTGCGCTACCTGGCCGAGGCAGGGGTAACGGAGCACGGCGAGAAGGACTACCTGAACGCGTGAACCAAATAACATCATCAGAGAACAAGGGCTTCGGCCCGACCTCCCAGCACCCCCCCCCCCCCCATCCCAGCCCCACGTCACTTACCACAGGCCGCCAGGCGCGTCAGCGTCGGCGACCGCCCGCCCCCAGTCTGAGAGGCATCAGCCGAATCTCGGTGGAGGCGGGCACAAAACAAAAGGGAGAGTCGTCACTGTGCATATCAGCACGGTCCCGCCCTCTGTGCCAGACCAACACACCACCAAAGGAAAAGAGGAAGAGGCGACGTAAGGCAATGCCTCCGTGCGGCCAGGAGAACACGAAATAGCGACCCCCTCTACGGGGAATGCTACGAGCACGGCCAAAAATCGTTCAAAAATCGTTCAAATAAGGTCTGAGGGTGGGGTGGGCCTTGCCTTTACCACTGAAGATGCTGAACTGCCCCCTACCCTGCTCTGTGGGGAAGTGTGCGTCAATTGGGGCAGAACGGGTCTGCGCAGCAGCCTCGAAAATTGTCGGAAAAAAATTGGGCGGTGGAGGGGGATGTCTGCAGGAACACCCACTTTGCGTTCTTTTTCAACGATTTGTTGTTTCTTTTCAACGAAAGACCCCACGGTGGTGGCGAGGCTTGCGGATGACGGCCTCCGCGTCGTCATTTCGGGGAGGGGAGGGTGGCTGTGGCACTTCAAACAGCGGGTGGGATGTTTGGGGGGAGGGGGGAGGGGCCAGCAAGTGTAGACCGGGTTGCTGCGAGGAACACTGCCAATGCAATTTGTTTTCGTTCAATAATACACCACCACCACCACCACCACCACCACCGCCCCCACGTTCCGCGCCCACCCCTTCGGTTTTCTCTACATCGGTGGATGTTGCGCGAACACCCCCTCCACCCCACACCCCACACACACACAGACACATCCTGGGCTGTATTTTCTGTGGAACATCCCCAGTGGCACGCTGTGCCAAACGCCGCAACCCCATCCACCGCCCCCCACGCCCTGCGCAAAAAAGGAAGCGCACCCAAAGAAGAAGGAAAGAACCGAAACTGGTAGGGTTGCTTGGCTTCTGACCCGACGACAGCTTGCCTAATTTACCCTGCCGG